>VOQJ01003686.1:3922-31646 GCA_015052665.1 Apistogramma diplotaenia
TGCTGCAGCTCCGCTCCGGATGCTGAGACACTTTGTGGGCACAAAGTTGCCTTTGATTTGCGATCCGATTCTTTGTTCCCTTTATTCAAACCGCAGCAACTTCCAGCGGATAATGAACTTGGCTGCGATGGATGAGTTTTGACTTTATTACTGCTTTATAGTGGGAATGATTGCGCGTCGGCGGTGCCGTATCAGTGTTCGTGAGATTTCACGCCTCTTCGGCGCACCGTTTTATCTGTGTTCCGATCTGCAGTCAAGACACTGAGAGCTCGCCATCATTTTCAGCTCTCCGAGTTTACCTTTTCCTCGCTGTAGACTTTAAAATCGCAGCTGTCGGACTTTTATTTGATACAATATCTTCAAATTATGCGCAACATCTCATACAATAATCCAGATCAAATCACACTTTCAGCCCCCTTAAGCCCCCTCTCACACTGGCTGCTGCCTCCACTGTGATCGAGATTACTGGACGTCCGCCCCGATATGATGCTCATTACTGACTTTTCCATCCATAAATTCATTTGCAGCCCTGATGGATAATGTGCCCTTCACGTTGACTGGCACACTATCTGAGAAGTTACACTCGCATCTCCAATTATTCTTTGTGCAGTGCCATTTAATAAGCAGTGCAAAAGAATTAATTTACATAATGACTGCGCAGTGCAAAGTTCATATGCAGGAAGTGGAAATAAGTCACTAAACTGTTTTTGATTAGCTGTTTCAGCTCACATGAACAACCAGTGAAGTTATGCCACCTTCACAGTTTTGGCAGCAGTGCCCTAACTGAGCATGTTTTTCCCAAGTGCAAACTCCACTCAGAAGAGCCCAAAACCAGGTTTAACCCTCTTGCCGTTAGGCAACAATGCTAGTTAGTGAAATCGCATGCTGCCTAAATACCAAACCACTGCAAAACCGCAAAACTACTGCAAGTAAAGTCTAAAACAAGCACAAAAAGATGCAAAACAAACACGAAGGGATGGAACAGTGCACAAAACAAACACGAAGAGACACAAAATGACCTCAAAGAGACAAAAAGAAAGACAAATGAATGTTTTTTCTCACAACCTGGGTTTTTCTGATCTAACATATGAGGACTGAGGCACTGTTTGCATGACTGTGCCTGCGGATCCATTGTTTCATAATTCATTCATGGACACACCAATTAGTACAGGATATTGCATTGTTCACAGACTGCCCGAGTGGCAGCTTATTAACAGCCTTTGTCTCATGTTATTTATCTTTTTTTTTTTAGTGATTACCATCACAAAGTCCCCCTTAAGGATGACACTAATTCATTCTGGTCCTCTCGGCTTAGTTTTTCTCATAGCTCTCTTTGCTCTGAGCCCCGCAAAGATGTTATTTTTCCATCAGCAACCCGCAGTTCATGTTTGTCTCTTCAAAGGTGCTGTAATATTTTCAGCTCTTTGCATCAAAGCATTAAAAATTAGGCCAGCCCTTGACTCGGCGTAATCTTGCTTGGTTAGTCTTTGCTCTGTGCTGTGCTCCATCTCTGCTAGCCTTGTTGTGTGCTCTCCGGGGAGCTGAAACTCATGCATAATTAAAGCAGGCTCCTCACACGGATCCCCCCTTTACCCCACTCTTACAAAACAGCACTGCAGCACATATGGCCTGTCAGAGGAAGAGGCATGCGAGTAGGGAATGAGGCAGTGACAGAAAGCCCAGAGCAGCGATGTGGATGGATTTTATACATCTACAGTCTTTGTGAGGACTGAAGGTTGTTTCCAGTCATTTCAATAGGGCCTGGTGCTAGAGAGGTAATGAAAAGAAAGACTTGTCAGTTCCACTGTCATTCTGCTGCGTTCCTTCCCCTCATAACCGATAAATGTCTCTGAGAGAATCTGATTGAAGCTGCCATGTTTTCACCCATCTTGTTTGCCAAAGAGACTCTTGGCATGAGCTGCCATTGAGCCTTTTCAGACTGCTGGCACACATACTTAGCAATTGGCATGCTGATGTAGAGACAGTGAAGGGAACAGAAAACAGGCAGCTTGACCACCACCTTCCAATCTCACTTGGGAGGAATGTTTTCTGGAAAATGTGCAGATTGTTTGTGTGTTTTCTCCAAATTTGATTCTTAAGAGGTTTTTACTTTGTTTTTTTATGATTTACTTTAACATTTACTTCCATAAGATGATGAAAACTGCCAAATGAAGAAGCTTTGCTTTTCCTTGCATCGTCATTTTGAAATATACATTTTTCTGGCATATGCAAGACCACAGAAAGCCCCCAAAATCCTCTAATGAGGCAGACCTTTCAACTGCAGCTCACATTCATCATGTAGCAAATGTAGCAAATCAGGAGTCACTGACCTGCATAGAAATTTAAATGCAGGCCTACAGCAGTAGGTTGACATTTTGGCAAATACACTTATTGGCCTTAAGACTTAGAAGATTAAATGAACTCTCAGATCGCTCCAATAGTTATGACGTTACAACCACTTAGCTTGTTTTACCTGAAGGTTTGGAAACATCGCTCAGTCTGAAAAACGGTGCATTTAAAACAGCGTGCAGAATTCCTCAAAAATAGCATTTACATTGTGTAATAGTGAGGCGAAATATACACTTGATTAATGTGATTGTACATTCATGATTTCAGTGCTTTGAAAATCCCGGCTTTGGCCGTGCAAATATTCTCATGTCAGTGCAAAAGAATAAGCTGCATATGTGAGATATTATAAGCACATAAATGATGTTAATGTGCTACTGTATCAAAGTACCAATGGGGTCCATAAAACAGTGTCAGCGTACTTGAGTGAAAACATGTTTTCTGCTATTTTAGTCATTTATTTTCCATTGAGGATGAATTCTGGAATGTCGTCTTTCCTAGGGGTCATTCTTTGGTCGACTGAGGCACTTTGTGGACATCATTGACCCCAGCACGCTGTTTGTGTCAGAGGTAAAGTTTTCCCTAAAACATCCCGATGTACAGATGATAAACTAAAGAAGAAGAAGAAGAAAAAACAAACACCATAAAGACTCTTTGTAAGATGTTTGCCAGAACAGCTTCAGTGCACCTTGGCTCTGAGCTGGCATCTGGTAATGGTGAAGATCCTCTGCCCGTATGAGTCACATCATTTTCATACCCATCAAACCATTCAGGGACCCCTCGTGCTCTTTAGATGGAGACATTACCGTCCTGAGACGCCACTTACATGAGAACAGAAACATTTCATCAGAGGACGAAGGTGAACAGGGGATAAACTGTTCCTGAAAATGCCCCTCAACAGCATAACTGAGCCACCAGGTCCCCTCACTGTGCAGGCCGAGGGCTCAGGGTTCATTGCAGATAACCTTGCTTGTATTTGTTAAAGTAACAGAATATTTCCATATTCTTCCCCACCCTGTACCAGTAAAAATCCAATTTAAGTCTTGTTACAGTTATTTTTTTCCTTTGTTGACAGAAACGGTTAAAAGAATGCATCAAACTCCTCGATGACTACAAACATGGCAGACTTCCACCTGAGGTGTCTGATGTTCAGGTGAGTGTTGCAGTGCAATATTACACAAGCAAACTGCAACGTCCCAGCTACACCGAAACACACGCTGTCACAATGTAGAAATGCAAATTAAATATCATCATCCAAAAGTATAATAATAATAATAATGAATTATATATATTTTTTTATTGCATTGCTCTTCTGTTCAGCTGTGGGAAGCCCAGAAGATCAAGCAGGTAAGTGTCGGATCAGGTGTAAGTTGGCCCAGGTTAATTGCCCTTTCATGCATTCAAGTCTCTGGGCTGCTGGTGGCATGAGGAAGCTTTCATGCTCTCTGCACGCAGGCCATCATTCATCCTGACACAGGAGAGAAGATCTTCATGCCATTTCGAATGTCAGGTACGGCCTCAGATGAAGATCTTTGCTGAATTTGTTCGAGCTGGTCCATTTTATCATTGTTGTCTACACTGAAAATCATGTTCTCACTGTGCAGGTTATGTACCATTTGGAACACCAATTGTAAGTCTCATATGAAAGCCATGCATTTTAATCACGCATTTCATAGAACTGTACTTGGATGTGCAGAGATCCATGAACATGGCCAAGTTTGGGCACAGATGAAAGGAGGTTTTGAACTTATTTTTTCCAAAAAATAAGCTTCTATTCCCTGATTTCATCTAGGTCATTGGCCTTCTTCTCCCAAATCAGACTGTGGTGTCTACCATTATATGGCAGGTACTATAAATAACACGCTTATTGTAAATCATTGCATTTATTGTCCATTTTGAACATCTGGTAAGTGCACCTTTACTGGGTACATGCAATGCTTTACCACCTGTTATTAACTGGAACATTGTAAAATAAAGTGCTGCTGCTCTATTTAACACTGGCTACTTACTGGATCACCCTTTAAACCTGGTTCCTCCCTCATTTCCTCCTTTTTTTGTTCAGTGGCTGAACCAGAGTCACAATGCCTGTGTGAACTATGCGAACCGCAACGCCACAAAGGTAGAAAATCCCAGTTAAATAATAAATAATTGATCATAAACGCTGTGCAAATGTTGTGACACTGCATGTTTTTCTTCAGCCCACACCGACGTCCAAGTTTATTCAAGGCTATGTAGGAGCTGTGACGAGCGCTGTCTCTATTGCAGTGAGTGTGTTTAAACTTATTATAGGCAGTGCAGTTTGTCTTGTGGAGTAGTTGTAATCATATTGCAGATGTTTTAGTTGCAGAAAATTAACAGAAGCACTGAAAGATGGTTATACCTATAAGATGCTGGAAGTCCAGTGTGCCTGAGCTGTAGCAGATACTTGTGTTTTCCAGGTGGGACTGAATGTCCTGATTGAGAAGGCCAACAAGCTAAGTCCTGCCACCAGAATGATAATACAGAGATTTATCCCATTCCCAGCTGTAGGTAGGTTCTCATAGTTAATTTTTCTTTTTCGTTCCTGTATTTAACGTGTTATTGCCCTCCTTCCATTTCATCTGATGGAAATATGTTTAATGTCTCACTTGGTGTTTTGTACCAAAATGTTTAACTTATCAGTTTCAAGTCTGAACTAAACAGAAATAAACATTGATAATTTACTTTTTGAGTTCATGGTGACCGAAAGTGCAACATTAATTTAGTTCAATTCTGCTCTATAGTGCCAATTTATAAAAACAGGCACCTTAGATAAAGACCCAACAATATTAGAGAAGAAGAGAAGAAGAAGTGCATCATGGGAAGTCCCCCAGCAGCCTAAGGGAGAGCTCAGGGTCTCCTGATCCAGCCCCAGCTATAAGCTATCTTAAAAATAAAGAGGGCGTCTCACTCCTGAATCCAAACTGGGAGCTGGTTCCACAGTAGAGAGGCCCAATAGCCGAAGGCTGGGGAGAACAGAGTGCTCTCTTAGATAATAATGAGGCTTTTGACATGTGACAGGGCCTGATTATTCACGATTTTGTATGTGAGGAGAAGGATTTAACAGGGAGCCAATGAAGCGAAGCTAATATGGGTGAAATATGGTCTCTCTTTCTAGTCACATTCAGTACTTTCACTGCAGCGTTCTGGATCATCTGGAGGCTTTCCGGGGAGCTTTTCGAGCGAGCTGATAATAATGAAATACAGCAGACCAGCTGAGAAGTAATAAATGCATGAACTTGCTTTTCAGAGTGATGCTGAGGGAGAAAGACTCATGACTTTTTTTCTTGATCTGCACAGATTCTGATTAAATGTATTGAAATGACTGAGCTGCTTTTCTCCCCTCCCCTCTCAGCTAGTGCAAACATCTGTAACGTGGGCCTCATGAGGCACAATGAGCTGTCTGAGGGGATCGATGTGCTCGACAACAACGGGAATGTGGTGGGATCCTCCAAAATTGCTGCAAGACATGTGAGCGCCCCCTTTTTTTGCATACTCTGCTCCGTTGTTACCTGGCGATAGTGTTTATACGCTTGCCAGTTCTCTCAGTAAATTCTCCGATATGATGGTGGCTTGAAATGCTAAAAGTTATCATTTCCTGCTTCCTGCGTCACTCAGCACCCATCTGATTTCATGAAGAAGAAAAATTAAACCGAGTGTTTGAAATGGAGCATGTGCACAATGTTCACTGTCCCCAGGCAATCACGGAAACTGCTTTCACACGTGTGGTCCTCCCGATGCCAATCTTCGTCCTGCCCCCCATCATTATGTCCTACCTCGAGAGGTTTGTGCAGAAATATATATTTTATTGTTAACGTGAAGCTTTTTCTTAAATATTAAAAATTGTCTGCTTCAATTTGGTCTAAAAATACGCTACAAATATGTGTGTGTGTGTAGTGAAGTAAAGCTAACATATGTTGTGCCCCAAAGTGTTCACTAAACTATGTATTCATTCAGTCGTAGGTCACTATAGTGAAAAACAGAAAAACAAAGCAGACTTTGTTTCTTTAGAGAAGAATCTGCAGTCAGATTCATTATAGTCTCTCTCTCTCACACACACACACACACACACCCTCCAATCGTGCTGAAATAGCTCCTCCAAATCTGCACATGATATTTTTCTCCACATCCAAAAATAACTCATCGCTTTGACTCATCTGGGATCGATCCACACACCAGGCTCATGTTTCCTTTTGTCTGTCTTGACTTGTGCAGGCTGCGATTCCTGCAGAGCAACCGCAGGTTGTTGCTGCCCATCCACAGCGTCGTGTGCCTGGTTACCTTCGGCCTCTCCCTGCCTGTAGCCATCAGTCTCTTCCCGCAGATGTCTCAGGTACGGCGTGCGCACTGTTGGGACGAGCTGCTGTTTTCAAGGCCAGATGGCACAGGGAGCAGCTGTGAAAAAATTCAAATTACATGTACGCTGCTTGACAAGCAGAGCCCCCGAACCCACATCCTTTCATCCCAGCGTCTAATTAAAACTCTAAATGGTTTTTAAGGCTGTAAAGCAGAAAGGAGGAGAGAAATTCTTACGTTCACTTTCACGTTTTCTTGTGTTTTTTGTTTTTTTTTTTTGTCGGTAGATCGAGGTGTCTCGCCTGGAGCCGGAGATTGCCATGGCAACAGATTGCAAGGTGGTGACCTACAACAAAGGTTTATGATGGATGGTGGTGGAGTGGGAGAGGAGAGAAAAAGGGAGCCGGGATGGCAATGCGGCTGCAGTGTGAAGAGCTGTCAGGGCGCCAACTGCTTGGTTCCTCCTGTCGACAGGTTTAGGAACTATGTGCTGCATTTTTATCACAGTGAAGATTGTACTGTCGGTCCCCGCGGTTCTTAAGCTGCTTTTATCAAGATCCCAGCAGATATCAAATCATGGTTTTCTGAGAGGTTCTTTTGTCTTCCTCTTTTTAAGAACTCTGTATATAAAATTATATTTAGCATTAGTTCATTATTTAATACTGTATAACCAAGTGTTCCCTACGTACGTGCTATTCTTTGGTGGTCCACACAGGTGCAGCTCTTGTCACTGTCACCTGTGTGTAGTCAGTTTTTTTTTAGAGCTTTTCTTTTTGAAAATTCCTGCGAATGAACCAAAAGAGTAAAAATATTACAAGAAAAAAAAAAGCAGCATATTTCTACTGCTTTTCAATTAATCCTACTTTGACTCTGGGGACAAACATTTCTAAAATATAGTGAAATATATAAGAAAAAAAACAACCTAATGGGAGATTAATATATAGGAGTTTATGAGTGGGAAAGGCTCAGCGACATGTATGTACAAAGACTGTTGTTAAGCACTGCTAGCTACAATCTTGCACAGAGAACAGTGCTCGTGAGTCATTAATAAAGAAGTGCACGGAGGTATCTAACTTCTTTAGGTACTTTAATGCTGCGCTCATGAAGTAAAAATCCAATAAAGATGAAATATGTTTGAAAAATAAAGGTTTTCCTTGCCTGGGGGGGCAAATCAGATTTATTCCTAAAACAGGAACCTTAATTTAAGTTGCGTGGTGTTTATTCACAGGCCATTGTCCTTAAGCACAGTGACCAGATTTCTGTCATATTTTTAAGATATTCCCTGCAGTAACATCCTAATTGCAGCCCCGATGTGGGAAACATAGAGCTCATGATGCTCATACTGAGCCAAATATATTAAATATGTCATTCTTATGTAATAACGTTCTAACTTACTATCAATAAGGAGAAGTTTCAGTAGCTACAGTATAGAATCTGGCCATGCAGAATAAGTCTGAATTAGAGATCAGATTTTTTTTTTTGGGATTTTCTTTTTGGCTAAAAATATACGAGCACCTTATTTTATTCTAAATTTTTATTTGTCACCAAACATTAATATCATAGGTGGAGCGCTGTGTTGCACTAGCTGCTCTCCATCTGCAGCCCCTGTGGATGTCAGGGTAAATATGAAATAAAACTACATATCCACTGACAGGCCTTAAGTATTTCGATGAGGTTCTTTAAAAGCAGAATCCACTGAAGTGTGGCGGCCACGTGCACCGAGTGACATCAGTCAGGGCTGAAAAAAACGAGATGACATCTCTGAACTGCAGGTTCTCGTCATCAGCTTAAGCTACGAGCTGATAATAGCATGATTACGGTGATGGAAAGCAGTCCGCTGCACGCAAACTAAACTTGATAATCATTCTGATGAGGGAAACTGTATTGATGCATAATTGTTTATACACTTTGTAAACTGACAGCTGTTTTAACCCAAATAATGTGAGATGATCCACAGACCTCCTAACATGTGGAATTAAGTTTTCTTGTGTGAAGGTCATTTTACCCCACTGCTGACTGTTGCCAGATTACTGTTGTGTTATTATTTCGTACAAAATTTTAAAAAGAACTGTAACATATATTATACAACTGACTGTTTTTAATTCTTTGTGTCATACTTGTTTGCTAGCCAAACAATGTAAACCTGTTATTTTACTATATAGCCTGTAATAAATACTCTTTTACTGTATATGAAGTGTCTGCACTCTTTATTTGCTGTTGGTGTTTTTCCCCTTTGCCGCAAGACTTTTGTTAAGTATTATATCGGTTTCCCCTTTTTACACTGCTGTGAAAAAGTCTGAGTTCAGTTTCACTGGCCACACCCAGGCCTGATTACTGATGCTCTCCAAAAGCAGCACATCATGCCACAGTCTAAAGAAAGAGCTGAAATTCTTCTGCAGCAATGTGAAAGACTCACTGCCAGTTACTGCAAATGCTTGATTGCAGGTCTTGCTGCCAAGTGTGACACAGCCAGTCATTAGGTTTAGGGGGCAATTAGTTTTTCACACAAGGCTGGGTACGTTTGGACAACTTTTGTCCCTTAAAATAAGTAAAATCATCATTTAAAAGCTCAGTTTTATATTTATTCTGATTATTTTTGTGTAATATGTGTGACAAACATCCAAAAAATAAAAAATCAGTAATGGGGTAAATACTTCCCCACAGCACTGCACTTATGTGGATTCAGTAATTTTATGTGATTTAGAAGACAAAGGATTCACAATACTGTACTCAGATAAGGAGAGCTGCGTCCACTTATTTGCATCGTGTATGTGCCTTTCTGGATTTGGATTTGTTAAGTAAAACAAGCCTAACAAACTTAAACTTGACATTTACATAAAGTGAAACAAAATCTAAACTTGGAGACTACACTGTGTTTACATACGTAAAAAACAAAACACCACAGTTTATCACATTCGATAGGAAGTCGAATTAAAAATGCTCCAAAAGGTGTTTGTACTGCAGTTCTCACTTTACACGTACAGTACTATTAGTACAACTACAACCTTTAAGCCAAAAACGGAATATCTTTTTTTAACTGCAGTAGTGCAACTTTCTGTTCACCACCAGAGGTCGCTGCCGCCCGTCTCAGATAAGACGTCGGCGTCAGGGTTGAAAGGGGAAAGGTCGTTTGAAACATGGCCGCTCCCGTGGATGACATGTTTTCCTTCTGCGTGGACGCCGGCAAAGTTGCCACCTGTGTGGAAGTCAGATTTATCGACAACATCAAGGTGGGATTAATTCGTGCTTCTCAGATTAAACCGAGTTAAACTCTTCAGGGGCTCAAAGTAGCGTTAAAGCGGCAGCGCTCGCGTCGCATGTCAGCTGCCTGTCAGCGCTGATCACAGCCGGGCACGACGGGCTGAGCCCCGGTGTGGAGGTCGGCTGGTTGTCTGAATCCCCCCGACTAATGGTTTGACGTTTATGTTGCTTTCAGTAACATTTTAGGACCAAAGCTTAACTGCGAAATCCTTTAAGGGAAGTGAATAAACGTCATAATGGCACAACATGATGTAAATCAGTAACGGTTAAACCACTATTTAGGTCCACTAGTGATCGTGACTGAACGGTTCACGACTTTAACTTTGTGTTAGTGTATGTGGCAGCGGCATGAAGCTATTCTTTGTCATCTACTCACAATCGATCCCTCATTTGTATATTTTTTGAAGCTACAGCAACTCAGTCTGTAAGTGATGACTGAAAGACGCGGCTGCATTGCAGGTATTAGACTATAAATAAGGAAACTGCTCAGCCTTTTTCAGTCTGTTCCTCTCATAATGTCTCTGACTAAAGTAGCACTGTTAATGACTAAAATAGTACTCAGGACTGCAGTTTGATTTTTTGTGGGGAAAAACTGAGTTAACAGAGAGGTGATGTGCCTTATCACTTACAAAGCAGCCAGCCCAGAGACAGCTGTGTTGAACACGCTTCACAGTCCACCAGCTGTTCATGTGGAAGATGCTTGAGGCGTCACTCAGTGTTCATTCTGATCTTTGGTTGCACACACATCAGCAGCTAAAATGATGATTAAATCCTGACCAGTAGAATTTTTAACACTGATAGAATATTTGATGATTTAATAAAAAGGTTTTCCAATAAATCAGTCGATTCTTTTTCTTTCAGACATTAAATGGAAACCTTTCCCCCTCACGTGTGTTAGGTGTCGGTATTTATTTACATGTTTACAGTTTGTTGTCACGTTTGTGGTCGCAGAGCGCCTTCTGGTGGTCAGGCTATGTAACAAGACAAAGTTATTTACCTCACAGTGACATTAAACAGCTGTCACTCTGAAGAAGCTGCAGGCCTGCCTGGTTTCAGCAGTTTATCCATTCTTCAGAATATTGTTTCTTTAAACATATGCAGACTTGTGGTATCTGAGTGCATTAAAATTTTTTGTACATTTTCACTGCCTGCTAATTCTCCTGTAGTTGTTTCAGGGAGTCCCGCTGCGACTGAGGACAACAGTAACGGTCTGTTGTCGCTCCTGTTTCAGGGCAAGGGTCTGTTTGCTAAACGGAGCATCAAGAAGGGAGAAACCATTTTCATCGAGCGGCCTCTCGTCTCTGCGCAGTTCCTGTGGAACGCTTTGTATAAGTATAAAGGTGAGATGCTGGTCGCACAGCTTCACATATACAGAGAACCACCTATAAAATCTGCCTGTGTACTTGGCTAGTTGTGGATAACTGAGAATTTTAAGAGGAGTATCTAGAATCAGACTTTATTTTCATGCTGCTCTGTCGTGACGGCTCATCTCTGCTCCTCTGCTCCCACCGTCTCGCCTCTAACAGCCTGCGAGTACTGCTTACGCGCTCTGGAGACCGCAGAGGAGAACGCGAGGAGACTCGGCGGCATCCCCGGACTCAGCCTTCCTCATCCCGAGCTGTGCCGCGTGCGACCAGAGCAGCATCAAGCCTGCCCTCAGTGCCAGGTAAAAGCAGAACTTTACATTTTTCATGAAGGTAAAACTCTCGCAGAAACCGCTGAGGTCGATATAAGATATGAAACATTGATTTAAAGGTAGCGGTGGTCAAGGAAGCGCTTCGGCTACATCAGTGCTGGTTGCACGTTAATCTGTCTTTAGAGGCCACTGCTAACACCCGGTCATTAATACTAAGGTCGTAGAAAATAAAATGCATGCCATGCTTTTCCCCCCATAGCTGAAAAAGCAACCCTTTTATCCTGTGTTGAAGCAGTGCCTTCCTGATAAAATAGATTTCATACGTTTTTATGTTTTCATTTTTTTTTTCTTTTGACATTCTCGGTGCAAAAGTATGTGGTGTCAATACGCCAAGTTCTAAAGAAGCCTCTAAGAAGAAGGTTGTGCTAACCCAAGAGCGTGGAGAGGGATGTGAATAGCTGGAGGAGGTGGAACTCTATTTCTTTCTAACTGCAGGTGTCAAAGTGCACGTCTCTGCAATCTCAAAGAGACTGTACAGATATGAGCTGCATTTGCTCCACACTGCAGTGTGTCCGTGAACAGCTAGAAGCAGTTTTTAATTTTGCATCATCTGAAAAAGCACTTCACAGTGCACCATTCAACTGGATAATGAACACAAAGACAAGATTCAGAAAGTTAGAAACAGAGGGCGTAGTTGGAACACACATTTCATTTTTCAGAGCTCGGCTTGATGGGGAGTCCCAGGCACTTAACCCCGGGTGGGGTAGTCACCTTGTTCAGCTGCTTGCTAATGCAAATCAGCCTATCGCATTGCAACAGCTTAATGCACTTATGCATGTAGGCATGTAGAAATGGTCAAAACGACCCGGTGAAGTTCAAGCTGAGCATCAGACTCGGGAAGAAAGCAGGTCATATTGCAGTTGTTGGAAAAACGTTGCCTGGTTTGTTCTGCTGAGAGGTTCACGTGGATGCCTCACAATTTGGCATAAACAGCATGAAAGCACGGCTCCGTCCATCAGCGGTCTAGCAGCCTAATAATAAGGTGGCTACTGTATTCAGTGCCTGCAACAAGCAAACAGGCATTCAAAGTTTAGATTATATTAAAGTGAATAATCATACTTTCACGGCGTTCTGCTTTAGGGCTTTAGAAGCTGTGCAGCTTCACGTTTATTGCTCACTGC
Organism: Apistogramma diplotaenia; assembly: GCA_015052665.1. Taxonomy (NCBI): domain Eukaryota; kingdom Metazoa; phylum Chordata; class Actinopteri; order Cichliformes; family Cichlidae; genus Apistogramma; species Apistogramma diplotaenia. The sequence continues at coordinate 16,661 of VOQJ01003686.1, forward strand.
TGTCTCAGTCAAACTCTGTGCTGAATGCAGATTTCTCAGATCTGCTTTTCAGAATGGATGATGATGATGCTCCAGAAGTGGGTTATGTCCTTCATTAACTTCAAAAAGGGGCTCCAGTAAATTTCATTCTCTTGAAAGTTATAACTCTCCTGATTTCTCCAAAGGAAGCTTAAACTCATAAATGGGGATTAAAGAGTCCTGTGATGAATTCTTCCCTGGAGTCACTGATAACTTGGTAAAAGCAGTGATTTTTTTTTTTTAAATTATGCAGCCTCACACAAAGCATTAGGGTTTTACTCAGCCCTGCGGACTGAAGACGTCATGAACCATAAAATCAACTTTTTCATTCGTGATTTAAGTTTATTAAACATTTCGAAGGTTTTTAGTTTTTCTTGTGAACTCTGCGCCCCCTGCAGGTGATGTACTGCAGCAGCGAGTGTCGACAGGCAGCGGCAGATCAGTACCATCGGGCTCTGTGCCTGGGTCCCTCTGAAGACGATCCCGATCACCCCGTCAACAAGCTCAAAGATGCTTGGAGGTGAGCAAGCGTTTTTAAATATGATTTTTAACCATGTGAGAGTAATGATATTTGAATCCACCCCAATGGTGTACTTTTTGCTTCTTGCAGGAGTGTGCATTATCCCCCAGAGACCTCCAGTATCATGCTTATGGCCAAAATGGTTGCTATGGTAAAGCAGGTGAGTGCACTAATCTGCCCTTTTCTAAATGAACTTTCCCCCGATGCGAGTGTGAAGAAGAAAAGCTACGTGTTTACGTTTGAAAGGTCAAAGGTTCATTAGACGAATGTTTGCAAACTTTCCTCTTTTCATCGGACTGACGGAAAACAAATTACAGTGTGATGTACATATTAATTTTAAAAAAAGCATGTGTCATGTCAAGATGCATAAAGTGTTGATTTGAATGAGTTCTCTCATTGAACCTTGTTCATGTTTGTCTGTAAACTGCGAAACACACGAAGGTTTACAGGAGAACAAAAGCTTCATTTCAACACTAAATAGATAGATACTTTGTAAATGTACTGTAATAAGTCACGTATGTTTTCCAGGCCAAAGATAAAAAACACGTGCAGAAGCTGTTTACTCACTTCTGCAGCCGGACAGCCAATGAGGAAGAGGAGATCGCCCACAAGCTCCTGGGAGACCAGTTCAGAGTAAGTTACCTTCATCTCACTTCTGCCTGACATGAATTTGTTGTTTAGAAGTCTGCAAATCCAAAGACGATGTCACGCTCTCGTGGCGGTCGCAGCAGTTTAAGCGTGTTTGTCGTACAGTCGTGTAAAACAATACGTTATTGTTCACAGGGGCAGTTGGCCTTGTTGCACAGCCTTTTCAGAGAAGCGCTTTATGACGACCATCTCAGCCGGGTAAATATGCCTGTGAAGCTGCACCACACGTTTCCTCTTGTTTTCAGCCCAGCGTTCATTCAGACCTCAGCGTCTGCTGCTCAACACAGCTAATTAAAGCTGCTCACGGGTGGAAATAGGAACTGACATCTCTGGTTTATTTAAATATTGCTCTCCTCGATATTGTTTTACCTGTTAAATTGCTGTTGTGGGAATGTCGTTGTACCCAACACATCAATATGAGCAGCGAGTTGATGCTGAGCAGTACTTTAGATGTATGGAAATATTCAAATGAAGATGTAGGCTAGTGCTATTAATATTCCTGTATAGTCGGATATGGCGTCATCATTTTCACTATAATATGATGCCAGTGACACTCGCACTGTCTGCCTGCACGAAGCTTTCATGCTCCGTGAAACAAACCTGCCTCCACTAAGTGTTAAATGTTCTAATGTTATCAGTCATATCAATCATTTGCGTCTCAACACTTGACAGATGCAGTTGATTTGTGGAAACAGCAAATCAAAATTGTAGTGAATTATAAGTGAATTATAAATGTCCGCCGGTGTTATTTTGGGTGCCAAAATGAGCTAAAATGTGTCCAGTTACTTTCTGGACATCACGATGGAAGCCATAAAATTGTTATTTTGATACATGAAAGTTGATACTTTCACAGCTTTCCTGCTTGGATTCTGTGGTAGCGGCCTTGTATCTTCTAGCCTGCTCTTTTAGCATTTAGCCTCAAAGCCTTTATGTGTTTCAATTCCTCAATTAAAGATCCGGCTCTTTGGAATTCTGTTTTGCCACCAAACATGGATGTAGCTACTGTGTCCTGTCCGTGTTTGCCAGAGTTCGTCCGGAGCCAGCACTTCCTGGGTAAACTGTAAGGTTGCTTCACTAGTTTTGAATTCATGAGGTTTGTGGAGCCATAATGAAGCGATGTCCTGGGTTCAAGTGCACAGCAATCGAGAATGAGTAAATCAAACCATGACTTACACCCTGCTTGTATGTTATGAGTCAGACTCATCGGTCCCTAGATTAAGGTTACACATATTTTATGAGTAATCAAAATTTCAGTAACTACAAGGGCTCTCGAACCTTTTCTAGCAGTTGTGTAGCTGCACATTAAAGCTGCATATTGAAGGTGTGACTGTATTGCAGTGGTTCGTCCCCGACGGTTTTCGTTCTCTGTTTGCTTTGGTCGGCACCAACGGACAAGGCATCGGCACCAGGTAAACATCACTTTGACCTTTAACTCACTTTCGCTCGGTTTGGCTGCAGCGGCTCACTGTCTTTGTGCTTTGTTCTATCCAAATGCAGCTCCCTGAGCCAGTGGGTTCATGCCTGTGATGCACTTGAGCTTCCTGCCCAGCAGAGGGAGCATTTGGACTCTTTTATTGACCAGCTGTACAAGGACATAGAAAAAGGTCACAGTTTTATCTTGTTCTCGCAGCGTTCTCTACTATAAATTCTACTTGTCTCAACTGAGCAGATTTGCACTGGCCATATTGTCTGAGTTAGTATTTGCTGCTGTTTGTATTGTGTGCTTTGCAGTTTAGACCAGTGCTGTGGTTATTATATAAACACATGCATATCCAAGCAAAGGTCAGAAATGTGCATAAATTGTGCCTCTCCTCTGCAGAAACTGGAGACTTTCTAAACTGTGAGGGGTCTGGACTCTTTCTGCTTCAAAGCTCATGTAATGTCTCTCTTATGAGCACTGTTCCTTCAGATTAAAGATGCTGTTAGACTGGGCTAAAGGCCATATGATGACACCCCCCCCCCCATCCTCCCCCCACCTCCCCTCCCCTCCATATGGCTTCTTTGACCTCTGCAGGTAACCACAGCTGCATACCCAACGCCGAGGCATCATTCCCCGACAACAATTTCCTCCTTCACCTCAGCGCCCTCTGTGACATCAACCAGGGAGAGGTGAGTTGACATGTCTGGGTTTTGAGTGATAAATTTTGGCCTGAAATAGACTGCAAAGAACATTTGTGTGCTCTCCTGTCAGGGGGTATTAGAAGGCTGAGACTTTAAGGATCGGAGTGGGTTTGTCAAGCTGTCAGAAAGATTGAGAAGCCTTGCATCTGCGTGGCACAGTAATGTCACAGCGGCCGCGCCACTCGCACAGCAAACATCTCCTCTGAGCGCCGGCGAGAGCCGAGGCGTTCCGTGCAGCGGGAGCATGCACGAGGGAGCGTTTGGGGGCAGATATCTGTACAAAATCCGGAAAAAATATCAATATGAGAAGTTTGTAACTGTTATGGTACAATAACATTTTTATTGATGTTGGTGGTTTTTCAGCAAGATGAACTGTGTGTGTGTGTGTGTGTGTGTGTTTCATTTTCAGGAGATTTGCATCAGTTATTTGGACTGCTGTCAGCGGGACCGAAGCCGGCATAGCAGACATAAGATTCTGAGGTAAACATCTGTAATCCCCGGGATACTTCACTTGAACGGGGGTCATACTGTTATGAATTCCATCTGGATCAATAAAAAGCCTTCCAGGCAATAATAGGGCGTCCCGAAGCAGATAGGCTGGTGGGTCTGATGGCTACTCCTGCGCTCACACTACTCATTGATTAGCGGCATGTTTGTGCATCTTTGAGTTGCAGCCCAACGCTTATTTATTTTTGGAGAGTTTATGAGACACATGGTGTTTTTAGAGAAGGTGTCCTTTCATTACAGGTTGGCGTTGTGGTCGCTAAGTGTTAATTACAGTGTTGAACAGTCACTTGCTTTTGTGCGCAGCAGCCACTTAAAACGCCAGGACTTTTCTTAACAGCAAAGTGCAGAATGGCTCGAAATAAAAATGAGCTCTTATCAAGAGGTGCAAACAATGTGACTAGTGGAACGCTTTCTTCCCAGGGAGAACTACCTGTTTGTCTGCTCGTGTCCAAAGTGCGTTTCCCAGATGGACGAGCTGGATGTGACGTCCGAGGAGGAAGAGGAAGAAGAAGGTGCGGCAGAAGGTGAAACCGAGGGGGATGAGATGGAAGACGAGATGACAGATGTCTGATGAAAGACTTGACCATATTGTTTCTCAGTCGCTCCCATTCCCGCCACCGCGCTCCGCATCCATAAAAGCCCAGAATAATAAGAGCCAGTCCAGACTGTGATCTGCGTTTCACTGGCCAAATGTGTGTATAAAATGGCCTTGTTGGCAGCACATTTCACCCATACGTTCCTTTAGAGATCAGTCACAGACGTGTGTGATGTACGTGTGTGTGTCAGCATTAGGGCAGTGATGTTTTGCTTCTTTTGGCTCTACTTCAGCACACTGGGGGGGTTTAAAATAGAACAAAGAAAATGATTTGCGTGCCTTTTTTTTTTTTTTCCTGGGATGTTCGAGTTCAGGCTGGTGTTTTAAACCCACGGGGGGCTGAAAAATGTCAAATCATGTATTGAAGCTGCTTTTAAAATATGGTAGTCCTTGGAAATGGAATAGGAACAACATTTTGGTTGGGAGAAAAAAGCCAGGGTACGAATATTCTCGAGCGCTACACTGTTACCGTGTTACTCAGCTGCTTTACTTTGACAGCATGCTGCTTTTCAAGGACATCCAGAGTCACTCTAACGCTATAAAACAAAGGTTTTCTGGGCAATCACCTTTATGAATGTTGCATTATGATGCGACTATTGTTGCCCTCACAATCATCAGATCTGAACACAGTCAAGCACATATTGGAGATGTGTCACACAGCACCAAATGAGGGGATCTATCTGTTGGGAAAAATGGCTTGTTTCCCTCCAGCGGATTTCCAGGACCTTGGGAGAATCGACAGACTTCTGGCTGTCAGCGACCCTGTCACAATAAAAGCTTCATTCACAGCTAATATATAGAATAGGATAATAAGAGCAGCACAAGGTCAGGTCTTTATCTAATACTGTAGTTATTATGTGTGTAATCCATTGTGCAGGAGGAAAGAGCCAAAGCAAAACTGTCATCATAGCGACAGCGTTGTGTTTAACACGTAAGCTCACTTAATATAACTCAGAAGAACAGTTTCCATTTTCTAAAGACTCTTAAAAGAAAACAAAGTGGTTAAGCAAAGGTCGGTTGGCTCATAGGTGCTTCAGCTTTACCTAAAATATGTTTCTTACATGACTATGCATAGAGTGCTGTTCAGGCTTTTTTTAATTTATTGTCCTAATTACAGCCTTGTCATACGGGAGACATCCAGCTGGTGAAATGTAGTTTGGTTTCCACGCCGTGATCTATCGGGTCGAGTTAAACCTTACTTAATGCATTATGGAGACCTTGAGTGGAAAATTGCTTTGTCAGTAACTGTTTGCCCTTTGTTGAGAACTGTATTTCAGAGCACGGTTCCATACGAGTGAAACTGCTGCCGCCGCTCCACGTGAATCGATATTACAACAAAGACTGTAATCACAAATCGCAGTGTTTTCAGCTGCTCAAAAAAAAAAAATAGAGAGATTGGAAATATCGAATGACTCATTTTCTCAGTTAGCAATCAGCGTAGTGGCACAGGAGAGCATGGCTTTGTAAGTCACATGTAAAATTTAAATGTAACAGGAGCCTAGCGGTTGTCATTTTTACTGTTCTGGCATAAAGCATTTAAATTGGATGTCTGTCGAGTCATTTGTTTGTTTTACACACCTCCCGTCTTTGCTGCTGAAAATCATACAGCTAAAATATTTGTTCAGCCCTCTTTGTATTAACTACAGATCCTTAGTCAAATCGTCTTTTCAAGGCTGTTAGGCCTTCAGCACTAATCCGCTTTTCTTTTTTTTGGACTTCCTCGTGCTTTAAGTACACAGAGAACCTATATTAGACACTATACCTTATTTTTTTTTAATGCCATTAAATGTTAAACTTAGTGATTTCTCTTCCGGACAAATTCCATTAAAAGACCAAAAGCAATGAATTGATTCTTCTGCAAAGTATCGGCTTTGTGTCCGCAGCCTGATTTAGGTTGTGTCTCGGTGGCGTTGAGCTCCGTTCTCGTCCAAAGAACGATTTAAAAACACATTTGTGAGCCGCAGCAGTTCCATAGACTAATAACAGCAGTCAGTTTCACTGTCGCTCAGATTTGTAAAAGCATTTGTTGACAATGAGAAAAATTTCAGTAAATTATATGTTCTCAAATTATCCTTCAATTAACAAGTAGTCTAATTAGGGTATATATTGCTGATCCCTGTCACTCCATCACCATGTGTGTGTGGACATTTAAGCGCACCAGAGGATGCTGGGTAAAAATTAATCTATTTTAAGTGTGTATTTACAAAGTTGACCATATTCCCGTTCCTTCCTCTATTGGTTGTACATTGCTGATATTCCTCCAGTTTGCTCCAGTGCCCAATCTTGGCTGCACTTGCCTCAAGTGCTTACTCATCACAGATGCACACAAGAGCAATAGAAAATAAAAGAACACTTGTCTGAAACGATGCACACCTGGGACCCGGCACCGTACGAGGTCGGACTTGTGGTCACATCCTTCGCTTACAGCTCCCTCACCAGCAGCTCTCACCCTGTGAAGCGATTCCAGAAACTCTGTAGGAGCTTTGTAGCTGCAAAATGTCATCTTTGCTGCAGCGGCCCGCTGCAAGGGTCAATCCCGGGCAGCCTAGCTGAGCACTCTGCATCACAGAGCCCGGCTGTTTCAAGTAGGGAAAGCAGAGAGGTCAAAGAGGCTGCGCTGACAGAAGTGGGATAGATGGGGGGCTCTTTTGAGGACTGATGGGGTGGGAAGTGAGGAAAGAAAAGAAAGGAAGTGGGGGAATCTTTATGAAGGGCAATTGTTACTATTCAGAGAAAGAGCCTTTCATTCTGACAAGTAAACACGACGACTACAATGATGTAAAAAGCAGCGCATTCCTTTCTTCCTCTGCCATGTCATGCAGATATGAGACGGAGAGCACTTGGCTTTATTTAAAGAAATAAAAGATGGCACATTTTACTGTTGATGTTAGGGATGCAGGGAATGTGCAGTCTGACTTGAAATGGAAAAGTCAGGACAGATAAGTTGAGGAATAATTCAAAAGACTGTCAGGCTTGTAAAATGTGGCAAAAGCTACACATTTTTACAGCTGCAACTAACATCTAATATATAACCTTGTTTTATTAATCAATGAATTCTTAATTGTTGAAACCTACCTTATTACAGTTTCCTGGAGCTCCAGTCGATGTTTACCTTGCTTTGGCCCTCCAACAGTCCACAACATGAAGATATAAAATGAAACAGAAGGAAAGCATCAAATCTTTACTATAAAGAAACTAAAGCCAGAAAAGAAGTTTTTATTATTATGGCCCAATACATTTAGTTTTTCTTTTTCCTCTGAGCTCATTTTTTTCTCCCTCTAGTTTAAAGTGTATAGTTTAGATGTAACTCTGCAGTCTAATATAAAACAGTTTTGCATAATTTCATACAAAATAACTGAAGTCTTATTAGTGTTTGTACAGCTGAGTGAGTCTGTGATCTGCTTTTCTTCAGTAGCCATTGTGTTTTTGTATTATTTAGCGTAAATAATGAGTGAAGGCTGAGGTAGCTAACCGTCTCATAGTGAAAATCCACTCAAGAGTTTACCTGTCCAGGATTTATACGCCAAGGTTGAAGGTTAATTGCTTTGTATATGGCTGCTAGTGTGAAAGTTGTTTCACATTGCATGCTTGAAGTGGTAAAACTATGAAATGAAGCTGGTTATTAGATCCAGCCAAAGTGACTCTGCTTGAAACGGACCCCATATGGAAACAATCTCCAGCCTACATTAGCACTGTCCAGACTGGTTAGTCCAATGGATACCATTACTCCCTTGGAGGCCTGCACCAGAACCAAGCTGATGAATGACTGCTACATGTGAAATCACCCGACCTGATGTGAGGTTATGGCTCAGCCTGCATTAAAATAAACAGCAGAGAAACACACTTTAACAGCACGAACATGGTTGCTGGGTGACCTGTTGGATTTGATCAGCGTTTGAGATTAATGCGGTTCGGTTCAGCTGAAGGGATTTCCTCGGTTCAAGTCAAAATGGTGCAAATTGTCAGCAGTATCGCTGCCATGTAGTCATGTGGGAAACTTTTGAAACATTGTGGGGGAGCCCGGTAACCCCACATTCATCTTCAGGGAGAAACGTTAAAGACCTCCGTGGCATCGTATAAATCTTGCTGTGCAGCTTGAGCCTGTGGAATGGAACATGAAGAATTGAGTTATGAATCATCCAAACAGAGGTTTTATGAATCACAAATGTTACAGTACAGCAAGACATACAGGAGAGCTCAGACAGTGTTGTGACTGTGTGACAGATGAATGAAGAGAACTCCACTTTGTCAGCAGATTCTCTCTGCTGTATAAAAGCAGCTTTGCTGGGAGGTAAAAGTTTCAACAGTGATACAATTACAATGACTGTTAATTTATCAGTTTTGTTTATCGTAGAACCTTCCTTAAATAGTAGATAGGAAAATTCAAAGCATGGTTATGAAATATGGAAATATGGCAAAACATTTGCTAAGTTAGAGTTAAATTTACCATCAGTGTTCTAATATGGTTGCTGTTTAGTTTAAAGCAGGGGTGTCAAACTCATTTTGCGCTGTGGGCCAGATGCAGCTCACGTCAGTCTTCAGTGGGCCAGACAGAAACTTCCATTCTGTCTGTACACAAGTTCAACTACATATTGAATCCCAGAGATATCTGAATATAAGAAAAAAGCTGTATGTAATGTTTTTATATGGCAGAGTCGTCTGTCAGCCACTGTTTGAGCTGAAATTGTAAGAAATGTGTAAATGAAAATGTCCCTTTTTAATTTAGTTTTACTGTGAAGCCATCATAAAAAACAAATTCTATAGTAGGGATTCCATCATCCAGCGGGCCGGATCAGAGTCTTTGAGGGGCCGGTTGTGGCCCCCGGGCCTTATGTTTGACACCTCTGGTTTAAAGAATCTGGGGTCAGATGGGCTACACTATGCAGTCTTTAAGAGGTGCTAATGTGGCTGTCAAAGTTTAGGGGTCTTTTTTGCGAACGGAAAACTAGGCAGCAAACATTTCGAGGTTGAACGACTGTTGGCTGCAGGTCTTTCCACGATCTCTGGTCATGGTTAAAAAATAGCTCCAAAACAAAAGTTTGTGTTCAAGAAGCAGCCTTTTATCGACAGGAACAAAATGAAATATACAAAATGTTCTTGTTGAACAGATTAGTAAACGTGCCAAACGACTACGCGCCCCAGGAGCGGTTCAAACCCCGGACCTCCCAATTTGGGTCCTGGACCCCCAGGAGGTCACGTTGCTGTTTTAGCCGTGTTTGCTGGACATGCACAAGTTGATGGACCGGTGAGAAAACCTCATTGTTGACTCTGAAAATAAAACATTTATGAATATTTTGGGTCTGTATTTTTGTTTTGGACATTTTTCCAAGCACAACACAGCATTTTTCTGTTTTTCTTTCCACAGCTGTGGTTTGAGGCTTATAGGATGTGAATCTTATATTTATAGTTCATGCAAGTTTAAGACTCGGACAATTAAAAAAAAAAGATCATTGTGCTGTATGTGAAAGAGGTCAGCTGTGAATGCCTGGATGCATTCTTTCTCTAAGGTCAAGCCAGACATTCCCACCGAGACCAAACATGGTCTGACTCATGTGGTGCAAATGAGGCATTTGAAACACTCTGGCTATTCAGCTTTATCTCGTCTTATCTTGTTTCCATATCTCTTGCAGGACATTCAACACATCCTTGCTGGATGAAGCTAATACTGTCTTTTGGCCGTGGCATTTCACAGTGCGGGATACAAAAGGAGCAACAATATTCAATTATGTGCAGCTTATTCTCGCAAGTCACAACCATAAGCACGATAGTAAGATGGCTTGTCTTGATAAGACACTTTTCAATATGAAGGGCTTCTCTCACTTCCTGGGGGCAGCTGGTTGATGGACTGTTCATCATACAGAAGGTCACATCTGTGAACCAATTACAATGGGAATCTCTTCATACAAAATTGGACATGAGACAATTCTGTTATTCAGACACTTTCACTTAGTTTTATGGGAGATAATCTAGAGAAACAATGTGGCATTGACAACAAGCAACAAAATAGAAAAGGAAGATTAATATCAATTTGTTAAAATGGTAAGAAAAACGAGCTCCTGGTTAAAGTGTTTCAAATTAAAAATAGTTACATTTTGTGTATGTAAAGGACTAGACTGGTAACTCAAATATGGAATATGCAGATGCAATGATGCACTGCACTACGAGCCATGCAGGTATTTCTAAAGGTTAAAGGTGAAATTCTAAAAGCCCCACTTTTTTTCTTTCACAACCAGCAACCTACACGTCACGTTACATATTGATCAGAAATTTGTCTTCTCATGCATCTCAGAGGAAAATGTCTGTAGACCCCCCCTGAAGTGCGTCTGCCAAGATGCACAATTTCTGTTTCAACTGATGCTAAAATAATCTTTCATCTGTAAATTTGACTGCTCTGTCCCAAATGAAATGGCCTGCGTGTGAAAGTGAGCCCACCCTCACTCCCTCCTTTACAACCACGCAGCCCGGGGACATGCTTTTGAACAGCGTGAGGGTCGGGGTGGGGGTCGCTATTTGAAGTCCTCACAGTTTCCATTGATTACACATAAAAAGAGACCATAAGAGGCTTTGGTCTCATAAGGCCCTTTCATTATGGTTCCAGGGTGAAATAATCCTGTAACTATTTTCTTCATACATGTGTTATATTCAAAAATAATTACATTTGCAGTTCCCAACTTCAGCCAATGATTAGAGTTTATGGTCCACAGAGCACATTTGGTATGCAAAGGTTCGCTTTTGTTTTTCAGTTGGATTTGACATTAAATATTATAGGTGTATTTTGAATTTATTTCACATCATAAGCCTTGTGCAAGAAGGGGGGGGGGTGCCTTTATTAGAGAAGTTATTCTTATGCGTCAATATCACCTCAGGGCATAATCTAATTACTAAGCAAAGCTGTGACTGGAACAAACAATAAATATATTATCTTGCACCAGTTTTCCATTACATCTAATTTTTTTTTGTCCGTTCGTTTCATAAACAAAGGGACAACATTTTTTGAATAAAACCTTTTTCAAATCTGAAAAACATGTGCACCACTGTGCACCAGTGTCCCAAAACCAAGCAGAACTTCTCGGATGACTCAGTGTTCACCTGCACAGTCCTCCATGATGCATCAGGTGTTTCTGTTTATACTAGGATGCTGTAAATGTCTTATTCTCCAGATGGAAATGCTTCTGAAAGCCTGTGTTTACTGACAGCAAACTATTCTGAAAAGTTTCATGGTGAAGTTTACGGGGGGGGTGGAGGGGTGGGGGTGGAGGGGTCGGGGGTGCAAAATCCACCGGGAAGGAAAGTTGGATCCAAGCACGAGGTGAAAATGTGATTAAGGCCTGAACCTCTGTGGTAGGTGATCCACCCAACAAATCCCACAGCCTACACTGTAATTCTGCTGCGGCTCCTCAGGAGGCCTTTAGCATTTTGTTAACATAAACCTGTGCTGATCCAGTCTGTCCTTTCTCTTAGTTAAAGGTCTCTGGGGTGATATGGAATCCATCTCTGGTTCAGAAAGCGAATAAACTGCCCTCTCTGTTCTTTTTTCTTCTCCAATTCACAGGTCACAAAAGAAACAACTTGGGGTTGTTAAGGGTCTTTGTAGATCCGGCCATGGTGCTCTCAGGACGAAACTGTTTAACATAGTAAGTAAAAAAATGACCACATTCTGTCTTTTTGAAAAAGAACACTAATATGCAGCCTGAAAATTGGTTTTAGGCTCATCTAGACAATTTCTGCTGAAACTTAATTGCTTTTGGGATTTGCGAAGACACTTTTTAGCCATTAAAATACCTCTGATGAAAACAGCCCTGCTCCGTGTTTCGGATGATGGGCCATCTTTATCTTCTAACCGGAGGAACTGTATCGCAGATTTTTCAAACACTGCAGTGTTTGTTCAAATGTAATAGGAGGGATGAGACATTGTAGAGGAAAAGAACAAAACAAAGGCTTCTCTCATGAAGCCGGCGGTCTGTTTATGTGGCTAGTTGAAGAGTCTGGAGACACCAGAGGGAAATCCACCAGACCTTCAAAGAGACAGCGCAGTGGGGAGTGTTGGCAGACTGCTGGCTCTGACAGCTTGCATACCATGTAACACAACTCCAGTTAACAGACCAGCTCACACAAACAAAGCATCAGCCGTTATTGTGGATAAGCGGGGTTAATACATTTAAACTTGAGTGATTTTTAACAACAAGCTGTGTTCGCAGTGCATCTACAATGCATAGATGCAGCATCTGTGGAATCCTTGTTGTTGTTATTAATTATTGTTAATAAATGGTAACTTTTTGTAGCAACATTGCAGCTAGTATAAGTAACATTTTGGAAATGGTTAACTTTGGAGGCTAATATTGATTTAAAAGCATATAAATAGGCAGTGGCAAAATTTATATATATAATTCGGTCCTGTCCAAATGTCCATATGTGATGAATTATTAGAGAAAACACGTATGTCACAAAGGACAGTCTCAAAGAAAAAATGTTATTTCGATGTTGTGAGCCAGAAGTCAAGAAGAGGTTCTGAGGATGGCTTGAAAAAAAGGTGATGTCTCTTTGCTAACAGCTGATTTAGGTGAATATTTGTAGAGCCCACAACACAAGTGGCCATCATTGTTACCAGTATTCATGCTCATTCGTGCTGTTTAATCTGTTACCTTGTGGGTGTGTCCCTGTGTTTTAGATGTGCTGACAGCCATAATAGAAACAAACAAAATCCTTTTTTTTATGTTTTGCTTTGTTTTTCTCTTCTTTTTGTCCTTCTAGGTTTTCCACTTCCTTGTACATGGTCATGACCCCTCTCACTGCTTTTCAGTGTGGGGGTGGGGGTGGGGGGGGGGGTGACCACTCTCATGATTGAACATGTGTTCGGTTAAGAGTAAGTGAAACTGATAGAAAAACAGCTAAAAGTAACGGTACAGTCCAAATATTAAAAAGCTCTGAAGAAGCAGTTTACCTCAAATGAGCTGTAAGTTTAATAATTTTAAATAAATCATTAAAATGTTAACATAATTATCTAAAGTGACACAGTGAGGCAGGCTAATGGAGAAATACTGGAAAAGCAACTTGAAAAAGTTGAAATGTTGTTTTTATCATAGATTTAAAAAAATCGAATAATAAAATATTTGGTGCATGAGGGGTGACAGTGACAAAGGCGACAGGGCTGAAGCTACTCTCTGATTTACAGCATCAGAAATGCTGATTATATAGTTCTAATTCAGTAAAAGGTGAACAGATCTATATATATCAGGCACATGTGAATTAATAAATGTTCATAATGTGCATTCATACAACAGCACTCTCTCTCACACAGGAAGCCACTGAATTATAGATGCAGAAACAGGAAATTCCTCCCTTTGCCCTCTGTCACTCAGGCTGCGACCTTGTACTAAATCAATTAGCAGGGCTGCAGGCAATCAGAAGACGTCCCTGGAGACTCTATGAATGTACCCTTAATTCACGAGGGCCTCTTGGACCTCTCTCCACAGTCACTACCTGATGGGTGGCCACAGCTCCTGTTCATACAAACAGGGCAGTGATTTCACGCTGCGCAAATCAAAGAGCAGTAGGGGTGAGATTGTGTTGTTTCCTCTACAGTGCAGCATCCTGTCTTGTCCACAGAGGGGTCCTCTCATGTGTGGTTACTATTTCCACTGGCTGACCACTGTGAAGGTCCCTCATTTTCTCCACAGTAATTTGCGGTCTCTGCCTTCTGGTGGCTTTTGTCCTTTATAACGATACCTCAAGGTAAGTGCTGATATAAAAACAATTTATGGTGTGATTATCTTGGCTGAAAATGCCACGGTGCATAATGTTGATCACCAGCCCAAGTAGCATTAAAAATAGAATCTCAATTGTTTTCAGCGCTGTGACAATTAATCAGTTAACCGATGGATATCAACAATCCAGTTATTTATTCACACCAAAGTCTGTCAATTAATTTATGTATAAAATATTAGTTGGACTATGAAAAAAAGTCCACTTGTTGTTACTGTTATTGCCCAAGACAGTAATGACACAGGACTACATGCTGTGCAGGAGCCGGGTCTGTCTCTCATTAAGTTCATGTTTCCATCAATTACACCACAATGGGAAAAAAAGGTGAAATATTGTCAAATAGCACCTATTACCGCTGCTAATTTTGCATGCTTTAGGCTTATGTGCAAATCTTACGTGCATAGCTCTGAACTTCATCCCGGCTTGGCTCGGTGTTTCCGTTTGGGGAACCCGACACTTGCTCAAGCCTCCAGCCATTCAGTGTTTTATCAGCAGGATCAATGCAGCATCTGTGTCTTTCTCCCCGTGAGACCCTGTGGGACGTAATCCTTCTCCAGCCCAGCGGATCCTGAATCTTCCCATTCACTCTGACTCCCCAGGGGACACAAGGGCACATTTCCTATGGACCTGAATAACTCTGGAGAACGGTTGTATCATAAAAAAAAAGGTTTAACACATGTGGTTTGGATTACTGCGTTTTATCATGACCAGTGGGTGTTTTTCTTTAGATAGTAGAACAGTGCATTACCTATATTACCCTCGGGGGGGGGGGGGGGGGGGATATCTTCAAAGGGGGGGCCTCCTTTTTCCCCTCG
>VOQJ01003687.1:12547-29643 GCA_015052665.1 Apistogramma diplotaenia
GGGGGGGGGGGGGGGGGGGGGGGGGGGGGGGGGGAGGGGGGGGGGGGGGGGGGGTCGGGGGGGGGGGGGTTGGGCACTGGTCCAAGGAAGGGGGGGGGGGGGGGGGCAGTGTGCTTTGTCATGTCTGAATGAAAACAAGCAGCTCTCAGACTCTGAACTTAAAAAATGAACTTTATGAACTTTGTTGCGTGTGTGTGTGTGTGTGTGTGTGTAACAGATTACCGATTTGACTGTATCATATCAAGGAGTTGAGTCATTCAGGGAATCTCTTGAAACAGAAGTGTGTTGTGATTGAAAATTTACCTGAATCAATTCCAAGAGCACTGACCCTTAAAAGTAGGCATTTCCATTTCTCAGAAAAAAAAAAACAAAATGCAAGGATTACCCAGAGAAGAAGCTAATTATATCTCACGACCTCAGACCAACCTCCAATGCTGCTGCTCCTTCATGTCCTCCTGGATTCAGGGAGCTCGATAAGCCTGATAAGCATGCGTATGAGCGTGGGATGTGGTCATATGCTTTGCACATTTGATAATGCAACATATGTAGCTGTCGTGCTGCATGTGCCACATTTACCAGGCCCACCCTTTTCATGCCCCATCTCTCCTGTCCTTCAAGTTCCGCAGTGTCCCACGTTAAGTGATGGGTGACCCCTAGTCGGGGCTTTAAGCATGTCCTGAACTCTCTGCCACTTTTCCCCACCCACGTTGATTATTTGAGATTAAAGCTCGACAATTAATCAAATTTTATTTTCAATTACTGTTATGGCTTCCATCAATTGTCAACAAAGATAAATGTGATAAAATTTGTTATTGGACAGCATCCAGTTACACGATTCTGCTCTAATTTTGTCTTGTGCTATAAATCCGGCGTACCCCTTTCCTTATCAGTTGGCGGCTTTTGCCTCTCTAAAATCCCAGACTCGCACCCTGCCAGGCTAAAAGCATGTCGTTTCCAAAATCAGTTAGTAACTGTATTAACTCACTGTAATCTCAGATTTGAACAAAATATTTGTGATTTTGCCTAATGAGGCAGCTGTACTTGATGCATGGCTGCTGTTCATCTGGGAGAGAGAGACGGTTAGCGAGAAAAAAATGGCATTGCTGTGGACCTCGTCCTCATACAGATAACATTAGATGAGTGCACATGCAAGGACAGAGCCATCTTTCTTAAAATCTGCCAGGTTATCATCAGTGTTGCTATCAGTTGGTTGATTTTTATTTAGTAAAATTGTTATGATTGTGATTAGATTTGTGCTGGACTATTTCTTTACTGGGCTGAGTCTAAGCTAAGCTAAATCGCTACTACAACAAAATGCCTTCTGAAAAGGAGATTGCACAAAGATAAACTCGTTGCTCTCGTGTAACATTTTGCTGTTTCCTGTGCTCATTACATCTATAATAGTGGTGTCTCCGTAACAACTGTCAACATAACAGAGAACATCTAAGTGCAAGACTTGTATATCACGTCATTAAAAATAGTATACAGCCCTCACAGTCTGCCGAGAAAAAATCAGACCCTTAGACAAATATAGTTAACGACCCTTGCTTTATGCACGATTCAGTTCAATTCAATTTTATTTATACACACCAAAGCACAACAAAGAGTCACCTCAAGGTGCTTTATATTGTAAGGTAAAGTCCCTACACTAATTACAAAGAAAACCCAACAGTCAAAACGACCCCCTATGAACAAGCACTTGGCAACAGTGGGAAGGAAAAACTCCCTTTTAACAGGAAGACACCTCCAGCAGAACCAGGCTCAGGGAGGGGCAGTCATCAGCTGTGACCGGTTGGGGCTGAGGGGAGAGAGACAGGGAAAAAAACATGCTGTGGAAGAGAGACAGAGTTTAATAATAATAAATTATTAAATACAGAGTGGGGGTATAAACAGAGTAAAAAGAGTTGAATGAACAGAAACAGTGCATCATGGGAACCCCCCCCTTAGCTTAACTAAGGAATGGTTCAGAGTCACCTGACCCAGCCCTAACTAAAGGAAAGTTTTAAGCCTAATCTTAAAAATAGAGAGGGTGTCTGTTTCCTGAATCAAATCTGGGAGCTGGTTCCACCGAAGAGGAGCCTGAAAGCTAAAAGCACTGCTGTGCAAAAGTCTTAAGCGACCCATTAGATATTTATAATTTGCTTCTAAGGAGCGAGACTTGCCTGTAATTTCTTTTAAAGTGTAATATTTTTTTAAAGTCTTGAGCAATAGATCTCCGGGCTTTCTGAAGGTCTGTCAGAGTATTTCTTTAGATATCAGCTGCTTTGTCATTCATTTTCATGTCCAGTCATTGTACCTGTCCATTTACAGAGACATTGTTTTTCTTTGTTACGCCACTTGACACTGACCAAAGAATCCTTCAAGTAAACTCAAGGAACGAACTAGTGTTTTGTCTGCACTGACAACTCGGCAAAGAACCAATTTTAAACACTTCATTTTTGCACCAACAAGGTGATTCCCAAAGAGCTGTTAGCTGAAAATCTGGCATATCACAGCATGATGTGCAGAGCCCTCAATTTTTGCAATCATTTTTGCATTTAGATTTTTGCTGTACTTTGCTGTATTTCCTCTAAAAAACATTTTAGCATTTGATTTAATTGTTTTTTCTAAATTTGAGCAAGAAATTAAATAAGTGTAAATATTAAACATCAATAATTGTTTATTGCAGTTCCATGTGAAGTGGAGCGTCAGTGTGGCATTAGCCGTATGTACTGGACTGGGTTCAAAATTATGCAATTGTGGTTCACTTTGACATATTTTATAAGCCAAACCAGCATAACTTAAAGCCATATAAGTGATTCAAAATTCAACAAAAATAAAATATACAGTGCTGTATAAAAGGAAGGCGGGTTTTCTGTTCTCATCTCCCGTTAAGTGTTTGTTCCTCCCTCCCTCTTTTCTTTATGTACGCTTTCATCGCTTGTCCATTTCACATGGCATGCCTGTATTTATTAATTTTTTGTCATCTTAGTCTAAAGAACCAAACCATTCAATTTCAGTATTGCTCCGCAGTAATGATGATGATGGCACAAGTGAAGGCTATTCCTGTAACCCACCCAAGGTTATACTCGCACTGCACACTAAGTGGTTACTTTGGAAGTCTCTGAGTGATGGCGGCAGTCGTTCACATAAGATAATAGATTAATCACCCGATCGTGGTCTAAACCACTGTTCAGGTTGCCCTTCAGGAGACCGTTCTGTATCCCTCGTCATTTAAGCGTTCATTTTTCATGCCTCATTCATGTGTAGATTTCAGATCATCCTTCAGTGTCTTCTTATCAGTGCTGACTCTGCAGCAGCGGTCCCCCATTTGCCTTGCCCTCTGGGGAAAACTCCACATTTTACTGGTTCAGTTTTATCACATGTATAATAATCAAATATCACTGTCAGTAAAAAAAAACTAAATAAAACAACAAAAAAATCCCAAAAGCCTTGTGAATGAGAAGCAAAATCTTTTACCTGTCTCTATGTATCACTGTCAAGGTCACGTACCCTTAACTTTACAAATTGCGGTCTTTCACTGGACAATCAGCATCTGGACCGAATGATCACAATTTGGCTCTTGCTTCTATATAATCAGTCCTCTCTACGCCAGCTGTAGGAGCAGTATTTGGCTTGGTCTTGTCCTTGGTGCCTGAAAGCAGAGGCTAACGCAGTGGTTGTCATGGTGACACAGAGCCAGGCAGGGCTGTGGTAATACTGTAATGATAAAGCTCTTCTGGATGGTGCCGCAGTAAACACAGCGCCACTAGGGTCCCGTTAAGGAAGAGCGCTGCGCACCGCCGTGCATGCAAAAATGCCTGTAGGGCTAATATCAGCTCCGACGATCTCTCCTCGGTTATATCACTTACATTCATGCTCTCCCAAACACCTCCTCCTTTCTCGCTCCCCGTCTCTTTATTGCAGTCTCACTCTCTGTTGCCCCTCATTGTCTCCTTTACTCTACTCTGCTCTTTTCTTTTCATCTCCTCTACCTCCATTCCTCCACTCTCCCTCCTCTATTCATCCATCGAAACACAATCAACGCTCTCTGCGATCAACTTCCTCTCGCAGTTTCTCCCCCTCTCTCTTTTTCAAAGGCTCTTTTTCATTTGCTCCCCTCTCCATCTTCGACTCCGGCTCTTTTAAATTTATGTTGATGATCTTTCCAAATCTAATTTCAGTGTCTAGAGAAAGAGAGAGAGAGAGAGAGTGTGTGTGTGTGTGTGTGTGTGTGTGTGGGGGGGGTATATTGGACCTTGAAGGTCATTGGGCTGCCAGTGCCTCTAATAGTAGCTTTACTGTAGGGAATTTAGCACATTACACCTGTGCTTCTAAATGCTATATATCAAGAGCATTAACATGGCTGTGCAGATAGGAACACACACCTTCACGCTGCCGGGATGGCGGGAGAGAACAAAGTGCCCAAGGAGATAAATAAGTGTGAAGTGACAGATTGCTACTCCTCCTTTTATCATCTTCCTCCACCTCTTTCTCTCTGTCTCCCTGCTCATCCCTCTCCATCCCTTCAATGCAGTGCTCATGCAGCTACCACTTGCTATCTGTGATCAGCAAGTGTGCGCACACACCTCCTGTGCCCATAGGCTGTTTGTCTCTTTCACATTGTGAGTCATGTCCACACATACGCACACTTGCGCCAGGAACTTACACCGACAGATGTATATGCATACGGCACACACACACACACACACACACTCATCCGCAGCTGTGTGCTGCAGGCCGAGTCGATGGATAGATTTAAGCAGATTTTATTAATGTTCAAGCTGCAGGAGTGCTTCTCTGTCCTTCCCTCACAGCCTGAAAACTCCTGCTTGCCATGTTGATTGAGTAGTATTGATTTGATGTTCGCGTCTACTGTGCAATCTACTGTACTCTGCTATTGTAAATACAGTTCGATTTAGTTACTGAAAACATGAACGAACCTTTGTTTTATTAGGAGCAACAATTGATTGTGGCTTTTAGCAGCTCTTGGCCCAATTAATTGTAGTAAAATACATCTGGTTCAAACTGCCAGAGTAACAACACTCAAACCTGAACATGTCCTTTGTTTTTTATTGAATACATTTTTATCTGTCATTGTTTTGGTCAAATTTTCTCAGCACAGAGCACCTCTTCCTCTGTCGTTTACCAGCAGCAGATTTTAATAATGAAATGCATTTATAAGGTTTCCTCTGTGTGTTTCTAGTTTCATACTAGGTTCAAGTTAAATTTTGAAAAAAGCAAACATGTCTACTAATAAGGAGAGGATTCATAGTGATGCCTGTGCTGTATTACTGCTGCATCAGCGAGACAATTTAAGACGTAATAATTAGAAAACTTTGATGTTTGCTAAGTCAAAGGGATCTGTGAAAAACAATTCACCTAAGAACAGTGACTCCTATGATTCTTGATGGAACATCATTTTTGATGTTACAAAATAGCCACAGCTTTGCACAATGCAGCACTGGGACATTTAAGACACAAATACACTGAAGCAATCCTCTGGTCCGTCTTTTAAAAAACGGCAAGTGTTTTGGGCCACACTGGATGCAATGACTTAAAATATTAGCTCTGCAGCACAAAGAAGAAGCGTACTGGTACGGATCTGCACTCTCGTATAGCTGAGATTGTATGAGCAACACATTAGGTGTGTGTGTCTGTGTATGTGTGTTCATTTCTGGGTGCTAACATGTCAGTAGACAAT
This sequence comes from Apistogramma diplotaenia, assembly GCA_015052665.1. Lineage (NCBI taxonomy): Eukaryota > Metazoa > Chordata > Actinopteri > Cichliformes > Cichlidae > Apistogramma > Apistogramma diplotaenia. Next base: position 18,231 of record VOQJ01003687.1, read on the forward strand.
ATTTGCTAATTTTTGTTTATCATGTTTAACATCTTAAGGTGTAGTTTTTAACTGCGGCTAAGATCATGTGATAATGAACTGAAATTAGCTATAATAAACAACTTTAAGAGTGAGACTTATAGACTTTTAGGTACACATTACCAGTACTGTGTTGAATCGCCTTTTGCCATCAGAACTAGTTTAATTCTTTGTGGCACGGATTGAACTAGGAGCTGGAAACCTTCCTCAGAGGTTTTGGTCCACACGGACCTGATAGCTTTACACAGTTGCTGCAGATTTGTTTTCTTCACACCCACAATGAGAATCTTCCCTTCCACCACATCCCAAAGGTGCTCTATTAGATTGGGATCAGGTGACCGGAGGCCATTTGAGTACAGTGAACTCATTGCCATGCTCAACCAGTTTTGAGCTTTGTGACCATGTCCATAAAGGGATACACACAGTCAGCGACAATACTGAGGCAGGCTGTGGCATTTAAATGATGTCCAGTTGATGCAAAGTGTGCCAAGAAAATATCCCCCGCACTATTACACCACTACCGCCAGTCTAAAATGCTGTTACAAGGCAGGATGGAGCCATGTTTTGATGTTGTTTACAACTTTTTTGTTTTATTATCCAGTTTTGGTGAGCCCATGCATATTTGCATTAATGAGCGGTTGAACAAGTGTACCTAATGAAGTGGCTGGTAGTGTAGATTCTACCACTCCTGTGTTAGAATGATTTGATGGGTGTATTTGACATTCAGAATGCACATCACCTAATACAGCTTTGTGTCAGGCTCGGTGATATAAACTACTTTTCCGCACAGGTTCTAGCAGCTTTAAAATCATTTGTATGGAATAACATGTTGGAAAAAGACACAGAGCCCCATCTGTCCCTCTGCTTGACAGAAGTTGCTAAGGCCTGTCATTTATTATTAGCCTTCAGTCTCTTGTTAGGTTTGCTTCTTTTTCTTTAGCTCCTCACTCTTCCTCTCGCTGTAAATTCTGTCATACTTTTTGTCCTCTTGCTTGTCATTGCAAAAGTCTGTCTTTTCATCACGCAGTCGCATCACATTACCATCTTCAGGACAATGAGCAAATCCTTCCTCGGTCACGTGTCCGGGTTATGCTAACTGTTTTGGGATTTGCTCATCCCCCACACTTGTATTACTCTCTGTCCTTTCTTCTGGACTGCTTCAACTTTTTCCTTTGGTGCTTCTCTACGCATGGATCCACATCGTCTCGTCTCCCTCCCACTTGTCCACCCCCTCCTGTGTCTCCACCTGTGTAACCTACATAAAAGATACGGCGTTATTACAGGTTTGCCACAAATTTCTTTTTTGCAGTCTCTTGCGTATGCGTTAGCTTGTACGTGTGTAAAGGACAACATGAAAAAGCTCACTTTCAAACCGTTTTGCGTTCTCTGTATCTTCTTACTTTCTGCAGCTGCCTGTGCTCCTCATCGTCTCTGTTACACCACTATTATTATAATACTTGCATCAGTAATGTCATTGTAAAGAATTAAAAGAACAGTAGAAAAAAAAGAGCACAACACTTCAGGGCAAAACTCTCTTCGTTGTTGTGGATTGTACTTGGGAAGACTTTCTGGTGCTTGGCCAATAAGGGAACATCCTGTGCTGGTCCCACTGGTGCTATCTTGCTTCATTGGGACGGGAAAGGTGGGGGCTGATTTTGGGGTAGAGGATGTTTGAGAACCTCAGTGTTTGTGCATGTGTGTGTGTGTGCTTTCACCATGATACAGAGGAGGAGAGTACTGCAGCAATCTGAGAAAGTAGGTCAGACACCAACTAGTGAGAAACATAGCAAAGGAAAAAAAGTGGTAGAGATGGAAAGGAGAGGGGGAAAAGGAGAGGAAAAAAGGAGAGGAGAAAGAGAGGAGATAGTAGATGTTGCAAGAATGACAGACCAAAGCAAAAGAGAAAAGCAGGAGCAAACCTAATAATATACATTACTAAACTACTTGGGCTACAAAGAAGTAGGCCTGAAAAAAATGGAATTACACTTTTTTTGATTTACTTGAGCCAACACTGAGCTGTTTTTTAACAGCACGAACTATTAACGTTATGTCGAACAAATGGACGAAGCAATCTGAAACTACGGGATGGACACCGACTTACTGATTTTCCTGGAAGGTCACTTCTTTGGCTAAATGCTTGTCAGCTAATGTCCTCAATAAATACAGCGGCTTGGAGTATTGAGTCTTCTGCTTAGTCTGTTTCTGTCATGAAGGCACTTAGAGGAAATATGTGTAGGCTCTCATCCAATTTCCAACCCAAAGAAGGTTGGATGGTGGTGGTGGTGGTGGGGGGGGGTGTTGCAGGGAACGAGACCTCTCAAGAAAGATAAGTGAAACTGGTTGGTCTTTTTCCCCAGTTATAAAGCCTCTTCTTCTAAACATTTTGCTCTTGATATTACATAAGTGCATAATGCCAAAAATACAGGCTGGCACTTACAATATACTAAGGGCACTCAGGGTTCTTATATATATGGACTCCACTCAAGTATGAATTACCTTTCTCTTTTGCTCCTGAGGCCATGGTTGCGTTTTATTATTTATTTGGTAATGCACAAGTATACTGCATCTATAAATACACTGCAGGGCTCAGGAATGGACCACAACAGGGAAAGACTGCTCCATGGCCACTCACATACTGGTGTCATCACGCTCCTGTAGTTGATTCACTGACATCTGACGGAGCGGGATTGAAAAGCTTGGTTTCATATAATAAAATGCAGATCATGCAGATGGCCAATAAAAAATAAGCAAACTTGAAAATAGAGATGTTTGAACTTGGAACACTGGAATCCTAGAGAGATTTATTTAAGCCAATGACCAAACCACAAGATGGAAAAATGTTGTAGTCTATGGAAAGGATCGCAAGAAGTCCACAATAACAATGTCATAATTCAACAAAGACATTTTAAGTTAGTGTAAATTGTTTGATAGTTTTAATAGGATCTGACTGTAATCACTGCATAGCATACATTCAGTTCAGCCAAATATAGCCATAACTTTAGGGATGTGAATCCACCAAGTATTAAGTACTGAAAATGCTCATCTTTTTCTGCTTATTGTCAAAAATCCAATTTGAACAAAGAACTTAAGTAGAACTTAAAGTTACAAAAGTCATCTCTTAGGTAGCAAGGGTGGAAAACTGCTGTTTGATACAATTTTGATAGTTGCAATAACCCCGTGTTTTGGCACTCAACATAGAAAGCAAAGTGAACTATGGGAATAAACTTAAGTATGCACCATGATTGTTTGGCTATCCTGTAGAACCACCTCTAGCAGCAATAACTTTCATTATTTTCTGTATGACTTTATCACTTTTGCACATCATTGTGGAGGAGTTTTGGTCCACTCTTCTCATCAGCATTGTTTCACTTCTTTGAGGTTTGTGGGCTTTTCTTTAACCACAGCTCTCTTAAGGTCCTGTCACTTCATTTCAATCAGGTTGAGGTCTGGACTTTGGTTCATTGCAACAAGTTGATTCTTTGCTTTTTCAGCAGTTCTGCCATATATTTGCTGCTGTGCTTGTGATCATTGCCTTTAGTTCCAGTAAAGTGCTCTGTCACACAGATGGCCTCATATTTGACATTTGATAGTTTGGTATATGGAGGAGTTCATGGTCAACTCCTTGACTGCAAGATCACATGACTGCAAAACAATCCCAAAACATCACCCCTCCTCCACCGTGCTTGACAGTTGGTACGAGGTGTTTCTGCTGATATGCTGTGCTTGTTGTTCTCCTACTGTACATTGTGGCCGAACATCTCTGCCATGGTCTCGTATGTTAAAAAAGTAATTTCTCCAGAAGTCTTGTTGTTTCTTTGGATGCATATTTGCAAACCTATTCCTTGATGCCATGTTAGTTTTTAGAGCTAAGAGGTGTTCTCCTTCCAGACCACCCATGCTTCTTCAATCTTTTTCTCACTGTACCATTACGAACTTGAACATTTAACATGCTATCTGTAGAATGGCCTCTAGAGTGGGAGATTTAGCTTTGGTTTTTTAGTTTTCCATACATTGCACAGTCTGAGTCTGGCATGAATTTGTGGGGATTAGGGTTAGAAGACTGACACCTAAATGCGCCAGATCAGGAAACTGCCAAAACATCTTCTTTGATAGAGGTGCACTTGCTTATTAGTTAATCAAGGTCATTGATTAGCAGCACCTAGCTTTTACTTACTAAGTAACGGTGTACTGTGAAAACTTCCACCTCCACATTACTCTAATATGGTACTTTTTCTTTTTTCCATCAGATCAAAAGTATTTTTGTGATAAAAAATATTGAGAGGACTTGGATGTATTTGGGTCTAGCTGAATCTTGTTTCAAACTTTCAAACTGAGTGAAAAGAAGAATGTGATGGTATTAGGTCATTTTGAACTTAGTTGTTTGAAATTCCATTAAGTTCAATTTTCAATTAAATTTTGTTTATATATAGCCAAATCACAACAAAACATAATCTATAGGTGCTTTACATTGTAAAGTTAAAAACCATAAAATATAAAATAAAATTACAAAGAAAACCCAACAGTGGAAACAAGCACCTGCCAACAGCAGGATGGAAAAACTCCTTTTTGACAGGAAGAAAACTCCGGCAGCACCAAGCTCAGGGTGGGGCAGCCATCTGGTTGGGGTTGAGGGGAGGGGCAATATGGTACTATGAGGTCTTTAAGATAAGATTGTTAAAGACCTTGTATGTGAGAAGAAGAATTTTAAATTCTATTCTGGATTTAACAGGGAGCCAATGAAGAGATGTTGATATGTGTAAAATATTCTCTCTTTCTAGTCCATGTCAGCACTCTACCTGCAGCATTTTGCATCAGCTGAAGACTTTTCAGGGAGCTTTTAGGACAGTCTGATAATCATGAATTAAAATAGTCCAGCATAGAAGTAATTAATGCATGAATTTGCTTTTCAGCATCACTGAGACAGGATGCATCTAATTTTAGAAATCTTGCTCAAATGCAAAAAAGGGTCCTACATATCTGGGTAATGTGCACTGAAAGACATGTCCTGGTCAAAAATGACTCCAAGGTTTCTCACAATTTGACTGTTTCCTATTCCCTTGCTCTTTCTTTGTTTTCTTATTCCTATGTTAACTCGTTCTGTTTACCCTTTTCTTCATTCTTTTCAGTATGTGGCTTTTATCTCCCTATTCTTCATCCTCATCTCCATCTCCACTTTCTGCATGGAGACGCATGAGGCCTTCAACACCATCCTCAACAAGACAGAGAACGTCACAGTGGGCAACATGACCCGTGAGGAGATAGTATACGAGGTGGTGACTGACAGCTGGTTGACATATGTGGAAGGTGTGTGTGTCATTTGGTTCACCCTTGAGGTCCTGCTGCGAGTCACCTTCTGCCCAGACAAGTTTGAATTCTTCAAAAGTACCCTCAACATCATCGACTTTGTTGCTATCCTGCCCTTCTATCTGGAGGTCGGTCTGAGTGGACTGTCCTCCAAAGCTGCCAAGGATGTCCTGGGGTTTCTGCGTGTTGTCCGATTTGTCCGTATCCTCCGAATCTTCAAGCTCACTCGCCACTTCGTAGGTCTCAGAGTCCTTGGCCACACCCTCCGTGCCAGTACCAATGAATTCCTCCTGCTCATCATCTTCTTAGCCCTTGGTGTCCTCATCTTTGCCACTATGATCTACTATGCTGAACGAATTGGTGCAGACCCAGATGACCCAACAGCTAGTGCCCATACCAACTTCAAGAACATCCCCATTGGATTTTGGTGGGCTGTTGTGACCATGACCACACTGGGTTATGGAGATATGTACCCGGAGACATGGTCAGGGATGCTGGTGGGTGCGCTGTGTGCCTTGGCTGGTGTGCTAACCATTGCTATGCCTGTACCTGTCATTGTCAATAACTTCGGCATGTACTACTCTCTGGCTATGGCCAAACAAAAGCTTCCCAAAAAGAAGAACAAACATATCCCCCGAGCGCCACAACCAGGGTCCCCCAACTACTGTAAGCCAGATGCTCTGGCGATGGCTACTGCTTCACCGCAAAGAATCCTGGGAAATGTCTTAGGCAACGTGATGGGGACTGGAGGAATAGGGGGTGACTGTCCTCTCGCACAAGAAGAAATTATAGAGATCAACAGAGGTGAGAGATTTGTTAGTTATTTTTTAAATGTGACTTATTTTTGTTATGACAATACATCTTTTTACAGTTGAAAAGATATGACCGAATAAATGTGTGTCTTCAAGAGTAAATTGCACTCTTGCACTGTTTACCATTTTACAATAAAGGTAAATCATCTAAAGCTGACTTGCAAGTTTGTAGATAATATGATGTTTACTGATGGTAGTTTTAGGCATGCCAAAATATTTTAGAGCTTTGACAGAGAATGGAGAGTACCAAAGTGTCAAGAGAAAGAAGTGGAAATACCATCAAGAGATGCATAGCTGATTCTCGAGTCACCCTGGAGAAATCACTGGCCCATCAGAAGTCATGTGTAATTTATGATCAACTGGTGGGTTCACAGTTGCCTAAAGGCCTCCATCTGTCAGTGAAAAACAAACATTATGGAAGGAAAATGACCTCAATTATCGGTTAAAACAGCTTAATGCATCTCAATTTGGGCTGACTTCACATATTTTCTCTCTGACATTAGCAGTGAACTCTTGAGGAGAGGTAATTTGGCTCTTTGTTTGCTTTTTACATGCTACACCATCAGGCATCAGTCATATGCAACAATAATGCACCTTAAATGCATTACTTTAGTGGCCTGATCATTAGTTAGCCAGAAAATATTGATTTCATCAGTGCTTTTACTACATCTTGTCTGCTTGGCTTTTTTCCAGGGTTTTGTAGGCTGTGTCTGTAGAATCTTCTGTTTTCACTTTCATTGTTTTTATTAGTTAGAAGTTATATCAGTCAAGACTCCAAAAGCATGAAGAACCTCAGCTGCTACCTGACATGTGTGACAGCTTCATGGGGTGGTCCACTGACTTCATGGTTTAGGAATACTCGTGTTTACACAAAATATATATACCCATTAATTTCATTATTGTTTAGTTTTTAATAGTTTTTTAAAATAATGCTAATATTGCATAAATTCAATCGAAATTTGAAATAGAAAAGTGAGTATGTACATTCAACATACTGTAATCTGCAAAGACATGGCAATAAATTATCTAAAGCCCTGCTATTACCAGAAGCAGCTCAAAATCAGTTACTTTATTTTCGTACACTAAAGTAATACACATTAATTCAATTCAGCTCAAATATTTTCACAATAACAGTTGCCTCAAGGTGCTAACCCTAACTCTATTACAAAAAAACCCAACAATCACAACTGCCTATGAGCAAGCACTTGGTGACAGTGGGGAGGAAAAACCCCCTTTTAACATGAACAAATCTCTGGCAGAACCAAAATCAGGGAGGGACAGTCTTCCACTGACATTAAGTTATGAAATTATTTTTAACTGTACATGAACAGTGTATATTTCCACACAATAATTATCCTTTGTGTGTTTTTCACTTTCTTTTACCTATTTAGATTCCAAGCAGAATGGTGATGCAGCCTCGGCCGCCCTGGCTAATGAGGACTGCCCCACCATCGACCAGGTGCTGAGCCCAGATGAGAGGAGTCCTATTGGGCGAGGCCCCACCCGGGAGCGCTACCAGCAGGACAGAGCCTGCTTCCTACTTAATACCAGGGAATTCCGTGCCACAGATGGGAATGTGCGGAAAGGTATGTTTCACACCAGGAGACGGATATGCAAAACATGCACACCTTATGTAAACAGATCCACACAGCAAGATACTTGGCACAATGTAATATAAACATGCACTATATATATTTGATATGTCCACAGGCAGCCAATGCAGATAAACTACATATAGGCCACGATATGTTTTGAATGTCACATTCAAATGTGCAGGAAAGATGCGCTGGATGGCACAGCCACAGTATAAACTGAGTTAGGAGATTTCAATCACAGCTAGCAACAAAACCTCCACACATGTACAGTGGAACAGATAAAACACATGCATACATACCAAGTTCTTCTGCTCTGCTCTGTTTGTTTCCATCTCTTCACATTCATGTTGTCTGTGTTTCCATCACTGCTTAGCATCACATTTGATTTCTTCTGTCAGACAAGATTTTCTGTCCCTCTACCGCTCTCCTTTTCCTTTTGTCTTCTCACTGCCTCAGTCATTCATGTCTTCCATCTTTCCACTGTCTGTGAATTTTGTTCTGTGTCCCATAATGTCACATTCATTCATGCTCAGAAACAATCTCTGTCTTTCTCTGTCTTCTGGACTCAAACAGTTGATCATGCATTAATTTACTTCTCGTCACTTCTGTTTCTCCCTGTCTGTTTCTCTCTCTCTCCTGCCTTGCATTGTCCTTTTTATTTTCTCCCACTTCCTCCAACCCTTTGACCACTTACCCACCCAAACTTCCCCGACATCTACCCTCCTGCCCCCACCCTTCCCTTTGCTACCATCTCAAAATCCACGCCCTCATTTTACCCCTTCTTTTCCTTTTCTGCTCCACCACAACTCCTTCCCTTTTTGTTGGCCCGTGTGCATTATCTTCATGCTCGTGAAAACCCATCACCTCATTTACTACTGCACTCCAACCACCACCACCACCACCACTGTCGCCAACCTGCACCAAAACACTCCCTCACACTCCCTCCAAACTTCCAACACCTCCTGTTGACAACAAACTAGAGGCAGCAGCCCTGGCACCCAGCCCAGACTCCCCTCTGACTGAGGATTGGTATAAGATGGAGAGGTCTCTGTTACAGCAGGACCTCAATGCAAACTCCACTTCTTCCTGGATCAAACCATAGACCAGAGGTAACGCTAAAATAAACAAAAAAAGTTAAATAAAGGAGTCCGTGTCCTGAAAACATCCAGAAATTTTAATCTGGCTTTCCGAGAGGTAGCATGGTTTGTAATTGCACAAACAGCAGTATAGTGCCCACTTTAACACAGATGCAGCCACACATACTATGTATGACCTCAAAATCACAGATACACCAGTGTTTTCACAGTGTTGTCTAAATGTTCAGTGGAGTTTGTCCCTTGTGTCACCCGTAAGAAGACTGACCTGTGCCTGAACATGTGAAAAGTGTGCTGCCGGTTTTAAGCATGAAGAGATTAATGCAAACAATTGAGCTCAGGTTAGGTAGCACTTTAATGTGAATGTTAAGGTTTGGGTGGCAAATGGTATCCTGGGGCTCACCGTGTGATTTCCGAGTCCTAACCTCAGCCCAATGTTGTGCTTGTATAGAAAGTTGGTTAATATAATTTTGTGAATACGAGATGTGAAAAAAAAAAAATCTGGAGATTAAATGTGAAAACGTCTCTGTGATATACACTCAGTAATTACCTGTGTGTCCGTATGAGAGCTTAAAACCTGCATGGAGTCACGAGTGCCAGAGCGCATCCATGCGGGTGTGCACATGTGCAAATAACATCCAGCAGCTCGAATGAAAATAACCCCGTTGTTGTGTCCTGTGTCAGTAACTAATAAAGCAGACAGTGAAGAAGAATGAACGGGAACAGCGGGTCATGTTGTTGTCTGATGTGCCTCTGTGTTGTTGTTGTCTCTCTCTTCAGGTTGTGTCATATCACGCGTGTGTATGTGGGCTTTTTTCATTCTTACATGTTATACACTGTGTCTCTGTCCTCTCAATGCCGTCTGAGTGTTGTGTTTGTGTTTGTCGTGCGTGGCTTAATTTTGTTTTCCCCCTTCTACTGTGTGTTCACTCGCTACCCCACGGACCTCCACCTTGGCAAACAAAAGGACACACTGCAATTTAAAGATGCTCTACTATAAACAACACACTTGTATTTACACCTGTATATATAATATATACATGTACTCAGATAGCATTTATATGCTGAAACTAAACCGTGATAACAGTGGCATTTATCCCTGCTGTGCCACAATACGGTTTTGCAAATTTACATGTACATATGCACCATTTCTAATCAGTTGGTCTGCCTTGATACTTTTAACACAATGTGATTGCAGTGTTGGACATCACCTTTCCAAGGCCCAGGGTAACTGGGGTCAGTGGAGGTATCTGTGTCGAGGGATAGTACATTGTGAAACATGGCACGCTGAAAACTAGCAAACATTTTACAGAATGTATTAACAAAAAAAAAAAAAATTGTACTTATACATCAGTTACAATATCACAGTGCTAATTTACCAAATGTGCTATAAGCGTGTAATGGATCTAAAATACTATTCCCTGGACCGTATAACTGTGCTTTCAGTTCCTAGTGTAGTCCAAAGATTAGGACCATTTGTATGAATACTGTGGAGACCTGGTTAGAAATCAGAAGGAATAAAAGCTGCACTTGGTGACTGAAACCCTTACTGACCAGACAGACAGACAGACAGACAAATGCTATGACAGATTTGACCGAAAAGCGGCTTCACGCTGTCTAAGGTAAGCAAGCCCTGAGCTGTTCGAGCCTTTTAGTTAGAGGTTGCTGACATCACTACAGTTTATAATAGTTCCCTGTGTTTAACTTGAAATAGTAGGTGCTACAAAGATCCCTCTTTAAAACAAATCAGGAGTTAATTGAGTAAAATAAGCGCTGGAGTCATTAGGATGCTGCTTAGCGCTTGAAATTTGTAATAGATGTATAATAATATTTATGCTTTTAGTATGTATTTTTATGTCGAGCTTTGTGCACCAGGGGAAGAGACTCTACTTGGTGCTTACAGTAAATAGCAAAGAAACCTTATCTGTTTCTTGCTTTCTCTGATTCTGTAGTAATTGATAACAAGGTTGCACATCTATAAGCCCTGTGTTAGACAAATGGCCTGTCCAGGGTGATGGCTACCACTTTCCTATTGGGTCTGAAAAACAAAGGGGGTGAAAATGAACAAAAAACATTGGGTTTATGTCAGTCATGATAGTCTTTGTTGACCATTGACAAAAAAAAATGCTCTCCTTGCTTTTAAAGAGGGATTTCCATGCTGACTAAAATCCATTTTTGTGTGCTTTATTTGTGATTTCTTTTGTAGATATATGCATAAGGTGTTTTTGTCAACTTGTTTTGTTAGCTTCTCAGATTCTTTTGTTGGCCATTTGACTTCCTGTGCACCCAGTAGTGTATGCATGGCTCAGTAAGGTCAAACGGTCAGTCTCCCCTCCGATTGCTCACTCCAAATCACTACTCCAGACCTTCTTCAAAGATACCATGTGGGCTTCTGTCTCTCTTCCTTTGTGTCTCTCCTTCCTTTGTATATGTGTATGAGTTTGGTTTTATGTTAATTTTTGAGTTATTTACTTTCCGTGTTTCTAACGTGTTTTTTTTTTTTTTTTGTTGTTGTGGACAATTAACCAGCAGTTTTGTAAAGGTTTGGATTTGTTGTTTTATATTGTTAATGCTTTTTTGTTTTAATTTG
>VOQJ01003687.1:60829-73120 GCA_015052665.1 Apistogramma diplotaenia
CTTAAGAACATACCCCCCACCCCCACCCCCACCCCCACCCCACCCCGCAGTGTACTCCTACATTCTGGCCTTAAACCTAAACCCCTCCCCACACTGTACTGTGTTGCGCTGTTACTTGGCAGAGTATGTTCTATAATCAGTCTAAATCACAATCGGACCAACTTAAAGGATGCGTGTCGGACTATCGTTTCAGGAATGCATTTTCCAGATTAAAAAACCATAAAGTCATTGTGTCAATATTGCCGTCGTACACTCGAAAACAAAAAAACGAAACAAAACAAAAAAAACAAGATGAGTTCACAATAGGCATTGGTCACTTTCTACAGGCCACTTTCTACAGCATCAAACAGCATCATGCCACAACTATGGATCGAGAGAGACAGAGCGAGAGAGAGAAACTGATGGTTAAACAGACATTCACTCAGTTTTTTTTTTAATCGTCTTTTCAGAAATCATTCACTCAGTGTCTTTGATTTTTCGAGATGCGTGGCTCGAAGGTTGTTGGTCATCCTCTAGTATGCTTCTTTTTTTTTTGTTCCCCAGTTTTTTTTTCTTTTAAAATGCATGTTGTCCTTGGGTTGGGACGGAGGAGGGGGCTCTACAAAAATAAAAGACACTTAAAGAGTTACAGTATACCGTGCAGAGATGAAATGACTCATATCCAAAGGTTTTTCAAGCCATCATGCTTTTCTCACCTGGTGTGCTTATTTTTATTTTTTTAGCAGGAATATGTTCTCACAGACCCCGACTCTGCTCTTGGACCAGAGTTTGCTGAGAGACAGAAAACAAAAGAAAAACATCTTTATAAGATAAACAGACCTGAGACATTAAAAAAATGCACTGCGGAGGTTTAAATGACGGTATTGCAAATATAAGCTAGTTGGCTAAACTTAGCTTAGCAACACGTAGCATCTTGGGGGGGAAAAACAGACATTCTGGCTCTGTTGAGCTAACAAAGCTTCCTGTTCCCCATGCCACAGAAGCCAGCAAATGGCTGTAGTTTCATATTTACTCTGAAGCATATCATACTAAACTTCCAATCTAACTATCTGCATGAAATTTACAAAAATATTCTGTTCTTTGAAATACATTATTTTTTGCTCTTTTTCTTTTGAACCATTCAAGCTGCAAATTTTTTATTGTTACTGGAGGTTAAGTACGTAAAACCTGGAGCGAAATTCAATATTTGGTACTGTACTTTTTTCTGAGGCAGCTTTCTTGTAATTTCTTTAGGTAGTTTTCAGGAAAAGTTCTCCAGGCTTCTTGAGGACATTCAAAGCTTTTCTTTGGCTGCTGGCTCTCTGTTAAGATGATCCAACACTTGCTTCAGTAATGTTGAGGTCCAGTCTCGATGACTGATTGCATTCTATTTTTTATATCCAGGTATGCTTTTAATTGGCAGTGTATTTGGGATCATTGTTATGCTAAAAATAAAGCTGTTGCCAAACAGATGCTTCCCAGATGATATTGCATGGTGGATCAAAATCTGATGGTATTTTTCTGTGTTCAAAATTCCATCAATTTTGACAAGATCTCCAACTCCACTGGCTGAAATGCAGCCCCAAAACATGGCAGAGCCTCCACTGTGTTGTACCGATGGCTGTAGATACTCAGTGTTCTACTTCTATCCTGCTTTAATATTTATATTAAAGTATGAGCTAAGATTTTTCAATTTGGACTCATCACTCCTTAAAGACCCGTTGCCACTGATTTTCAGTCCAGTTCTTGTGTCATTTCAGATACTTCAGCCTTTTCTCCCACATCTTAAGAACGGCTTCTTGACTGCCACCATGCACTGATTGATGGCTCAACCAGATGCATCTCTAAGGTCTTTGCTGGATTTTTTCCTGTTTATTAAGGACATGCCTTTCAGATACTGGTCATCTGCTGTAGATAGCCCTTAGACCTGCTACTTCTTCTTTGATCCTCTACTTGTCCAGTCTCCTCAATTTTATGAGTTTTTTATGACAGGCTGCTAGTATTTGAGTGACTGGTTCTTTGCCATGTTTTCTGTTATGTTCCCTTGAGTTACTGTAGGTGTCTTTTCATGCTCGAATGATTCATAGGTCAGTGTTAAGTGGCTTAACAAACAAAAACCATTCCTTTGAAAACGGTCAGGTACAAGGACGGGGCTGAAAATGAGTCATAAATCAGTCCAAAGAAAAACTTTGACAGTCCTTCAGAAATTGTAGCGAGCTATTGCTCAAGACCACCAAGAGAGTCTGCCTCCTTGGAAGCAAAATATAAATAAATAAGGGGCGGGTTGAGACTTTTGCACAGTACTGCATTTAGATATAAATCTATCCAGATGGTACGTCCCTTGTGTTGCTTAAAGTGCCAGAATATTTCTTTGTAAATAACCTGGTCCAAACTCCACAAACAAAACCTTATTGTGATCAGATTTGTGTGTCCATCTTATTTCTACAGCCAATATCACCACAACCGAACAACCCAAATAGTTCAGATCGATAAATAGCACCAAAGGCCAGGGGGAAAAAAAGATCTAAATCTGATTTGGGAGTGAACTGTGTCTTTGACATGTCATAGCACATATTCTATTTCCCTCCTAATGTTTAAACAGGAAGAGACTGCTGCGTAATCCCTGATCCCAGCAGTATTGTTATCACGCTCATACAGCTGCAGCGAGCAGCAAGTCCTCACCTTCACTCTGGACTTTTCTCAGGGTGACAGAGGGGGTCGAGATGGCAGAGGCACGGAAATTGGCAGGTAATGTTTCTGAGGAATCGGCGGTCACACCGCGGAGGTCCTTCTCTCTGAACATCTTCCTCCATGACGGTGACCGTGTAAATGTTTTTGTGCCGTCCTGTAGAGACAATGAAATAATGCTAGTGATTAAAAACAACAGCATTCAATGGGCCTTATTCATTATGCATTAGTGGGGTTTAACAAAGCAGTATTTGACAAAGCAGGATTTGTTGTGACAATATTCCACAGTTGCACAGTTTTTAGCCCCACATGCTGTAACTAAGCAATTAGCACCCGTGTAAACACAGCTGAAGCACTTTGGCTTGCCAGCAGTTTACTAGCAGTAGATGCTATAAAGCCTTGCTTTACGAGGAAAAGCAATGTTTTGGTAACCCCCGCAAGAACTTTATCTGTCATAACACCTTAAACAAAGGGCAACAATTCTGAGTGGTTACAATCAATACAAGCTCCCGTTTCCTGACAGGAAAGACTTTTCTGGATTGACTTCTGAAATCGACTTTGTCGTACCTCATCGGGCCTCCTCTCTGTTCCCATGGAGATGAGATTATTGTACTCTTTCTCTAGGACTTGCCTCGCCTGCAAAAGATGGACAGATAGATGTTTTAGGTCATTTAACACCTGCAGATTAGGATAGATTCAGTGTCAGGCCAACAGAAGTGTGATTGTAGCCTCTCCTGATCTGGTATGGCGGTGTACCTGTGTGTTCTGATTTGGTATCTGAAGAAGGAGGGCCAGGTCAGTGTAGTCAAAGGTGTCATCAAGTGCCAGCAGAGCCCCATGGACCCCGCTTTCTAATAGGTTGTCAGCAAACTCTTTTAGACCGATAGACTGCACCCAGCACATCACTCGCTCATTGGACCACACCATCACATCTGAGGAGGCACAAATTCAAAGACATCACCAGAGCAATAAAACCACACAAGTCTGAGTAAATGGATTTGTTTGGGGTGCAATCCAAAGGCCTCACCTTGGTTATGATGTTGACTCTCATCCCTCCTCCTTTCCAGTTCCTTTCTGTCATAGTTTAAGCGCTTCAAGCACATGATACCATAGTGAAGGCTCACCCTGTAAGTGGTAAAGACAAAGGCCTAAGACATGCATAGCCACACACTGGGTGGAAATATGCTGAAGTATCTCAAATTAAATCAATAACGTGGATGCAGATTCTTTCACACCTGTGGAAACTGTCCACCATTTTCAGCTGGCCCCTCAGTTCTTTCTTGGTCAGGTGATCAAGCATGCGCGCATCAACCAGCGACTCCATGAAGTAAGAGCGATACTGGGGCAGACCCAAGCTGGGCAGCCATTCATTTCCCACCCACTCGTGGTTCATATCTCCATAGGCCAGGATCTGGAGGGCCATAGAGTTTACAGACATGAGGTGCACGACGGTACACAAACAAGATGCACAATGAAGATGAGAAAAATCCTAAGGAAGTATATTCTGAATATAAAACATATGTATGCTAGAGTTACAGTTTTAAACTCTGTTTCTAGCAGGTTTAAAGGCCTCTTTTTCTAGCTCTTCTTCCCTTTAAGCCAGCCTTCCTTCTGATTACTCCTCAATGGGTTACTGGTTGTGATGGCCTGGATATTCTCAGCAACTCACCTGATCCCAGCTGAATTCCTTCTGCTCCTTAGGGTTCAGGCAGAGAGTACAGAGAAAAGGAACAGATATTTTCAGAGAGAGGGAAAGGTCACCGGGGAGAGTGTTTGTGATGAATCAGTGTCAGGACAGAGGAGGAGAGGGAAGGCAAAAGGAGGAAAAGCTTTGTTAGTGAGTGAGAATTAGATGGAAAAAAAAACCACTACATCAAAACAGATCTTTAGGGAATAGCAAGGGAAAGGTGTAGCCAAACATGCCTAATTAAGAGACAAAAAAAAGAAGAAACCTTATTAACGTGACAGTTTTTGCTCGTAAGATATTTGTAAGATAAATTATTATCAAAAATATATAATGGCTTCTCTTCATGTTTCACATTAAATATAATCTTACTGGTTTGGTGGCAGCAGTGAGAGACTCCATCTCAGCGTGTGTCATCCAAATATTACTTGTTGACTGTAATGACAGCAAACGAATGGTTAGGTAGCGCCCAGCTGCGTGGAAATGTGTGATGTTTAATCGGGATTTTTACTCGGCCTTACGGAGCGAGTGCTCGCGGGTGCAGACGGACTAGTGAGGGAGACCATTTCCTGAATGGCCAGGCGAAGTTTGAGTCTGTGCAGAGGGTTGCTGATGCCGATCTCCCTCTGGATCTCTGTGTCCGACAGGTTGGCCATAATGGCGCCGCTCTTCACGTTGGCGCGACATGCTGCCACGTACCACGCCGGCATCCCGACCCACAGCTGGGTCAGCAGAAAGCAGAAGTGGTGAGCAATGAGCAGGACAACTTAATAAGGAGGCTTTAAATAGAATAGAAGTGCCTTTCCTGCCCCAATCCTAACCTGAAATACTGAAATTAGCTCAAAGCCCTCACAACTCTACCCTGCATTCACTGACCTCATTAAAGCTTTGGCCATGTTTGATATATATATACATTATAGGGCCTGTGTAATGACGTCATACTAAACTATGCATAAACTGGTCTGAATCAGTCTGACGGTTTTATGAGTGGAGGCTAAGGCAAACGTACTTCGAGCCACGTAACAACAGTCGGCCCATCCCATGAGGCGAAAGGCAGACCCTGACGACAGGCCTCCTCTAGCAAGTCATGTCTGGCAAGGAGAGTGGAAAACAGAAGATTAATTTCTTCATATCTCACCTTACCACTGTCTTCTTTTATAAATAGACAATCAACATGAGAAGTTAAATGCGAAACATTTTGAGGCTTGCAGCGCTGCTCACATTTTTTTTGTTTAAATCCTAGCACGGGAATAAAGAAACTTTAGCGTAACCTTGTAGGTTTCATGCTCTGCGAATGGCCAACGGGTGTGAAATGCATTCGTATATCACAGTCTACAGGAGGATCAAAGATCTCAGGACAACATGAGAAGCGTGTGGAAAGATGACTGATCTCACTTCTTTTTGCTGCGGCGATCTTTTTCCACTGTTCCAGTTCCAAGTTTAGCGAGCCCTAATGGATCAGCTGAACCCAGGTCATCAGAAGGTGTGGAGGCTGTGAAGGTCATAGGTTAAAAATAATAATTACTTCCTGTATCAGCTTCACTGTTGATGATTCTCTTACTGTAAACAGACAAATGTGTCTCTCGGACATGAGAGACAGCGTTTTGAATGAGTAGTTTCCAGGCTCTTCACACACCCAGTGAGGCAGATTCACGTCCAGGTGCACCAATCCGTCCCTTTTCCTTTTTGCCAAAGAGACGACCAATAGATGATTTGATGCTTTTCTTTTTGCTGGCTTTGTGAAGGGAATCCTGGCTAGCTGTGGTGGCGCCGTCAGCGGAGAGACTGGACAAACAGAGGGACGGAAAACCGAGTGACTTTCGGGACGAGGTTCTGAGCCAAATAAACTATATATGAGAATTATTTTGAGCACCTGCGAAATTCACGGTGGTCATCAAGGCCCGCCCCTGGATGAGTGTGTGTCATTCGGTCCAAGCGTAGAGCTCGAGGAACGGGTGGAGGGGTGGAGTCGATCAGCGCAAGTGCTCTGCATTCTTCACCCTCTTTGTTGTTCTGCAAGGTGGAAAAAAATTCCAAAGGTTTACACTGGACTCATTGTGACCTCATTAATTTGTTGGTATAAATCAGTACCTGCTTGTCAGTCTCCCTGGCAGGTGAATGGGGCAGGCGGGGGGTGGAATGTCCAGAACTGGGCGGTGAGGGAGATCCCAACGTGGAGGAGGTGATGGAGGGAGTCATGTAGCCCCTCCCGACACTGTCCCGTCCACTCAGTGAAGATGGTGGAAGAGCTGAGGCATCGAGGGCCACGCTGCTCACCCGACTCTCAATCTCTTCTGCCCTCAGCTCTGTGCTCTCCTTTTCCTCCTGAATCAGCCTTAAAGGAGAAGCAAGATGAAAAAGATGAAAAGATTTTTAAACCTCAGCTGGAGTCATTTTGAATGTAGGCTAAAACAATCTTCTCGCAATACTCAACGTAACTCTGATTTACATAAAACTTACTTAATCTCCTTGTTAATGGCCTCCAATTGCTCCTGTAGCATGATGGCCAAAGTCTGAACATCTGTCTGCCCACTGGGCGAGAGCAGGTCTGATCCGAACATAGTTTCCCGATCCTCTTCATCGTCAGAGCAGCCTCCCTCCACACCGCCCTCAAACCCAGGACCCAGCATAGTGCTGCTGTCCCACTCCCCATACTGGAAAGTGAGGATAAAAAGGGTATAAAGGACACAAATAATGTAATTCTGAGAGCAAATGGCATCATATTATGATATAAATCATCACTAGCTCAGCCTGAGATCAACACCTTGTTACTATCATCTCTAGGATGTCCCCACCGGCCACGGTGCGTCCGCCTGACCACGACCCCACTAGAGGAGCTGCCATAGCCAGCTGGGAGTGAGCCTCCACCCTGAGGGTACCGCAGCTCTGAGGCACTCCCTGGAAGAGATCTTCGAAAAAGGGTGGAGGGAAGTGAGCTCACGCTGCCCGCCCTATGATGAGATGATCCAGAAGTCAATTGTTATGTAGCAGCACTTGGGAAAAAAAAGTTCCCATTTCCTGGGTGAGTGTGCAAACATACAGCACTATTGCACAAATGATGTACTCAGGTTATGTACTGCTCTCTTATTTGGGTATTCTTAAATGCAGTGCACAGTGCATACATACACTGCTACTGCTGTAAGGGTTCATGTTGGCTAACCTGGAATATGAGGAGCCTGGCCTTCCTCTCAGCTGATCCAGCTCCAGTTGGACTCGCTCTAGCTCAGCAAGGAGCTGCTCCTAAAGCAAAGAGGAGAAAAGACTTTAAAAACGATGCCACCAATTTAAACAGCTTATCTATAAAGCTTTATTAGCTTATTACCTTATTAGCAAGAAGATCATCTTGGATTTTCTTCATATTGGCCAGTTCCTCAGAAAGAGCATTCTAGCAGTGCAGAAAAAGATGTACATACATGTGGATGCATTTTCACATAGTTTACAGTGGAACATGGTTCTTTCTTTACCTTCTCCTCTAGTGCCGCCATCCTCTCTTTGAGATGGAGCTGAAGTCTCTCGTTGGACTCAGACAGCAGCTTGTCCACCGTGTCTGAGAGGCGCTTGTTGTGTTCGTCATTCATCTTCTCCCTCTGCCTCGCCTAAAATAAAGACACACAAAAAAAGGCTCAAAGTAGGAAAAAAACAGAGAAAAACTTCACATATACTGTGTCTGAGTAGGGAAATATTAATATTACCCTCTGCAGCTCTTGGTTCTTTTCCTCAAGTTGAGCTTCCATTTGCCGTAGTCGCTCCTCAAAGTTTCCGTGGCGCTCCTCGGCCTTTGGAGTAAGAACACGAGGATATTTGCAGATGCTAATAAAATATTTGAAATTTGAATCAAATGAAAGCGGAGTTGCCACTGATTCAAAGTACCTTGTTGAGAGCAGCCACTCTTTGTGCAAGCTGGGCCTCGATCTCAGGTAACGTCTCTGCCCTCTGCAGGGTCTGCTGGAGCTTCTGTTTCGCCTCATCCAGACGCTCTTGCAGCTGCCTGTTCTTTTCTTCACTCTGCACACAGAAGGAAATGAGAAGAGAAGAACACATCATCCATTTTTAAATTCGTGTATAATGTAACAAAACCCCATGAGACACAGAAAGGGTTGTGAATTTTATTGCCACTGCGTACTAGATTGCTTGATACAAACTTTACCTGTCTGTGCAGGGACTCTTTGCTTGCAAGCTCATTTTCCAGCTTGTCTTTGATATCATGGAGAGAAGTCGCCTCCCTCTGGGCACTGAGGTACCTGCAACACAACGACACCGTCAGAGAGGAGTACTGCAGCAGTCCCCATCATTATTTGTGACTGATAGCTGGTACATTAGTTTAACATGGTGACAATTTAAAAAAAATGGGGGCTTTTCTTTTACGTTTAGAACAATACATTTTACATAATTTAATAAAAGTAAAAACAATCTTTTAATATAATCCAAAACATTAAAGAGGATGCCTGTCATTCACTCAAACTACTGTAGTTGTTTTTCCTGTTCAAACTCCACTGAACTTTTAGTGAGAATATAATGCAAATGCCATTATGTAAAACGATCTTAGACACTATAACGAGGCGTCAGGACATATTTGCAACATATTGTCTGCCAACAGGTGAAACATATGGTCCTTCTGCTATGTGCATTACAAGTTGTGCATGAAATGCAGAGAACTGAAAACGGTGCAAAGAATACCTTCGTTCTAGTGTTGTAATTCTCTCCTCCATGTCCTCTCTTTGGCAAAGAGCCTGGAAATATTTCATGAAACAAGACGATATAAAGATAAAACTTGGAATATGAACTACCAACCAGGTAACAGACTTATAACACGCTTCTTAGAAAACTGAACATGTATATGACTTGATAGGTACTTGCAAAGGCAGGAGTATATGAATAATTATGATGGTATTTATTTTAGACTTAGACTTTCTTTCATATCAGTTCATATTACTCTCATCACCCTCCAGAATAATAAACGTTAGTACATATGCCCATTGTGTTGTACTCTTGGAACCCTGGGTGCTGGGAGCGCTCAGAGTATTGGGCCAGGAAGAGACAGATTGGCCCAACAAACCTCTTTCACTTCCCTTTGGAGCTTCTGATTGGCCTCCTCTGACTTCGTCACCTCCCTCCTGGCGGCAGCAAGCTGTTCCTCTATTTCCCCGACCTAACGTGGCACCAAAGGGACACGGGATGACACAGATTGAACCTACGTGAGTCAGTGTTAACTGCCACGACACTAAGTGTAAACAGACAAGACAGTGACTGATTGCAGATGCCAGTTCGGTCCATGCAAGACTCTTGGTTGTAACGTGCTGACTTAAGAGTCTGACGCATGTAACACAGAGAAGGTTTTAAAATGTTTTGAAGGTTGGAGGAAAACACTGCTCATTTTATTCTAAACAGTTTCGATCTGTTGCATAAGATTTTGCGGTACAGTGCAACATACAGGCGGTACCCGATTAAAATCAAACAGCGTCATATACTATAGCCCAGGCTACAGCATGTATATGTGTTCTATAGCAGCTGCAGTAGTGTAACCAGCCACAAGAGGGAAGAGGGTACTGTGATTAGTTATCCTCGTTCTTGGGATGTGCTGTGTTGTTGGAAATGCTAGTGAGGAGCTGGCACTGATTTATTATAATAGCCAGGGTTGGTTATATAATAAACCGAACTTAAAAACAAAGGAGACACAGAAATCCAATCGGGAATGCAAACTGCTTTACCTGCTTTTCTCTGGGCTGTTTGAGATGGGTCCGATTCAATTGGTGAAAATAGCAAATACTTTTATCAGGATTTTGGAAAGTTTTTAATTTCGCTGGTCAGTCGTTTACTGACAGAAACTCAGTGGGTGTATTTCAGTCGTGATTTCTCTTTGATGCTCCAGACCTAATCCTGGTGCTCACCGTGCTCCACACAGATCACAAACACCCACCTGCCGGCACATGAGGGCCAGCCTCTCCCTCAGCTGGGAGAGTTCGGCTCTCTGTCGCTCTATCTCCCCTTCTCTCTGCCTGTCGAGCTCCCCATCCTCCAGGCCGGAGGAGGGACCGTTGGGCAGTCGCTGGAATTATGACAATACAGCGGAAAATGAGGGTGAAGAAGGAAAAACTCAGTAAGTATCAATTATTATTGCAGGTGAACATAAATGAAACGGTAGAGTTAAAATCACACTGACACACCATGGTACCCAAGATCTACTTTCTACTGACTGTCTGGACGCTCACACATACACAAAAACAACTGGAACCAACATGCATAAAACCCTCCCTTACATCTTTCCCGCCGTCCACCCCTTGTTGACGTCTTTTAATTTGGTCTCTTAAAGAGATTACCTGAAAAGAGAAAGACAGAGATTCCAAATTAATGTTTCCTTCACAGGGAGCCAGGCGAAGCCACTTCAGAATCCCCTCAGATCAGACTTTACCTCTTGAGAAGATGCTGCGAGTTGATCTTCCAGCATGGACACCCTCTCAAGGGCCACACGGAGCCTTTCTCGAACCTGCGAGGTGAAGGAACATGAAATGGAATCCAGTAAGTCAATCCGGCACCGTGGAATTATGATCCAAGATTTTGACTGTATTTTTTTATTATTAGAGAATAAATAAATAAGAGCTCATAAGATGCTAAAACACACGCAGCAAAGAGGAAGCTCACAACAAAAAAGCTAAATTGGGAATTCCTGCGCACTGCACTGCTTTTTAATTGAACCCAACCCAACACTGGGTGTGAGCATCCTCATGAGAATATAGCAAAAGCTGACAGGATTTACCCACGTCTATCACACTGAACAATGCTCTAGCACTGACTCAGGAGACAACCAGTTCATTATAAGCTGAATCTTTGTATGGTGGCTCGTAAACGGTCATATACAAGCAAACAATGCATCTTTGATTTCATACGGTAAAATAAATGAGTTGCACCTGCATATATATATATATATATATATATATACACATCCTGCCTCTCTGTTCTCCAATATACCAAACACACCCTCCCAATTTGGCGGTCTATTTAATCTGGAAAATGTCCCATCCCTCCCTGTGACATATCATTGCTGCTAGTGCCCTACATCGCTGCCTGCTGGTTCTGTCCCTTCACCACCCCCCAGCATCCACCTGTATGCTCCGATGTGTGAGGGAGCCGTGATACTGTACTAATCCCTCCCCACGTTCTATATGTAACATATTTATATGTGGTGATAAGCTTAAACCTACATGCCAAACTCTAGCTATAGCCTGCTGCTCTTATGTCAGCAGTGTGATTGAAGTGTTTCTTTCTTGGCTACTTAGTTTCAACATAAACAAACTGTAAATACACTAGTTACAGTCTCTCTTTAACCTAATGTGGCCAAACACCACAGGAAGCAGTGTATTTTCACCTAAAACAGTTAAAGCAAGGATAGCATAAATGTGTGTTTCTGGTGACTAATCTAATATTCTTTTGGCTCACTTTTTGGTCAGTGCTATTTACTGTTTGAAATATCTTGCTCTTTGCTTTTCAACGCACCTTTTCATCCAGGGCCTTGTGATGCTCAAACAGGGATTTGAGGGCCTTGAGGACTTCCACCTCACTGGAGACCCCTGCAGGGGACTGGGCTTGTCTCTTCACCACCGTCATCCTCAGACTGCGCTCGTGGCGCGACACAAGACACTCCAGATGTTCCAGCAACAACTGTATGATCGAGTGTGTTAAAGGCGATGGGGACGTGATGGGAGAACAGAGGTAAGAAAGGAAAAGCACATACAAAATGAGCAGGAATTAAAGACAGAAACAGAGATTTCAGGGTAGCAGACAGGATTTTTAAAAAGAGCTCAGAGGTGACACAGAGTAGTGAAGGATTTCAAGAGCGACAAAGAGACGAAATTGTACGGCGAGAAATGTTCCGCACCACAAAAAGGAACAAGGAGTGAGGGGGGGGGGGGGGGAAAAAGGAAAGAAGAAAGGGGGAGGTGAGG
>VOQJ01003687.1:73140-87504 GCA_015052665.1 Apistogramma diplotaenia
AAAAGGAGTTGGGGGGGGGGGGGTGGTGGCAAAAAAAAAAAAGGAGGGGGGGGGGGGGGGGGGGGGGGGGAACATAAGGAAAGCAGATATGGACGATGAAGGGAGTCGTGGAGAGGAAAGCGAGTGTGGATGAGAAAAAAAGAAGAGAAGGAAAAACAAACAGGAGCAAGTGAAACAGTGTGACACCCACACAACCACAATGGGTGAAGAAGATAACACAGAGACTGTTACAGTGCTAATAAGCAAAATGGCTGCTAAACATCTTACACGTGTGTTGTTTCTTTCTGCCTTGAGCTCAGCGATCTCCTCCTCCCTCTCCAGAAGCTGCTCCCGGCAAACGTTCAGCTCTTTAGTCAACACAGCAAACTCCTGTGGAACACACAAGCTGCGTTCAGGGGCAAGAAAACAAACTACACAAATTTACGGTTTTAATAGATTAAGTGGTCGCTGCACAGCCGACTCGGCGGAGTTATAAACCAGGCAGGATACTGTACGAGCATGCACACACACACACACACACACACACACACACACACAGAGCAAATGCACACACTGTACTAAAAATATACATAATCAAAGGCTTACAGTAACACACTTTGTGAAACACCTGAGAACGGTAATGTAGGAGGATGTACATGATGTAAACCTACATAATAATCATGTAAATCAATGACACACTTTCCACCACCACTCTCTCTTGCTCATCCTCCTCTGTGAACTCGCATTCATGCATGGATTACATCACACCGTTACACAATGGCTCTGGAATGCACAGGAGAGACCCCAAAAACACAGCATCGATATGTCATTTACAACACCAGTGGGAATGCGTTTGAACTCCGTCACGGTGCAGAAGCGGAGTCCAAAAACAAGAGCATGTCTTACATGATTTCCTTAAAACAAACAAAGCAAAAAACCTGCACAATGAGCAAAACTCATAGAATCCACAGTCAAGAATTTTTGTCTCCGTAAAACACATCCAAGGCCTTAGAAGCTGCTTGCGAGAATAACAATGCGCAGATGTTTATGGTTAGGATTGGCTGCTTTCTGATTCAAAAACACTCGAAAGTAGGCACATGAAGCTGGTATGTGTTTGCAAGGGGAAAAAGAGAAAGAGCCAAAGAGAAATCTATACAGATGGTGACACAGCGGGTTTATTGGCTCTTGGCCTTATGGGATTGTTTCTTGTTTGGATAGGGGTCAGCTTCGCAGTTGCCTTTCCTTGTCCCCTTGTTGTTTCTTTTCTATTTCATCTCACTCTAACTCTATAGGCAATGACCTCCATTCATTTGAATGAATGTTGATTCCTTGTCTGCAATGTTAATGGACTGAAGGTACAACTTCAGCAAATGCCCATTTCCCTTGTAATTCATGCTGCACTCAAATGCGATCTAACAATGTTGTTCCAACATTAACACAACTGTGAAGGTGTTCCATGACCTTGTTTCCAAGGTGTTCAAGGCCATAACGACTTATTATGACAGGTAAACTAATTTGTGAAAAGCTGAAATGAAGGAGAAACAATGATGCAAAACTACATAGTAATAGATGTATTATGGACACTAAAGTAGAACATGCATAGAATTTTTGTTCTAAATACACAAAAGGGCTCTTTTATGAGAAAAATACTGTTAGCTTTACTAGGTTTTTACATGACTGTAGAACTTACTAGATGAGTGTAATATTAAAAAGGCACCTAAAGCTGCTTGCTATAAATAAGTCATGTGTTAAATTGCGTGGTCAGCATACACTGTCGGTATACATACATCATTCCCTTTCTTTAGTTTGGGTTGCTGTGGCATCTTTTTGTTATGCTCACACACACACACACACACACACACACACACACACACACACACACACACACACACACACACACACACACACACACACACACACACACACTGCCTTCCTACTCACTCTGGACTACTTTTGGACAACAAACTGAACCGTGAGTAACTCAGTGGATTATCTCAACATCAGTAACCCAAGACTTTTGTAAGGAAGCCATAACAGTAAGTCAAGTCAGAGAGGAGAGACTTGTGCTTTTAAAAAAATAAAATAAAAAAAAATAACTGTGGGATAAAACTTTTAAATTCCAGTTAGCATCAATAAGCAATTTAATCAGGCAACCTGAGAGAATTCCAACAGAATTACATTTTAATTGAAGTTCAGATAAGGCGCTAGCACGTATTATCTTCCATTCTCATTAATCAAGCACTAACAATATGATTAACAAACATAATAAAAACCTGATTACACAACGAGGGGAAATTTGCAGATGCAACTTGGACTTGTCATCCAGACGAGCATCAACCCACAGCATCAGAGAGGAAGACTCTGAGGATGCAGCGGGGGAAGTATCTCACGTCCTGTTCTAGCTGTAGCTGTGTGTTTCACCACGAGCCGTCACTGCAAAGGCTTACTGTCTCATGAGCTCACTTCATGATGACACACTCATAAAAGGAGACTCATACATAACTAGGCTCTGATAACACAGCGGATAAACAAAGTTACCTCACCGAAATGTTCCGTAACACACTCGGGATCACAAAAACACATGCGTCTACATCCAACCTGATTGCCCCACATATATAAAGCACAGTGTAAATACATGCATGCGCAGCTTTACCTGTGGCAGAGCAATTGATAGCTGCCTCTGAAGGGACTCCTTTTCATGGCCGAGCTCGCGGAGGCGGAGCTGAGCTGTACCCAGGCTCTCCTGCGTCTCCCTCAGATTCTCCAGCAGCCTTTCCCTTTCTGTCAGCATGTTGACCATCAGAGACTCCAAGTTCCCCGTGCTGCCTCCTTCATCTCCTCCACCTCTGGGCTCCCTGCCACTGAATCCTCCTCCACCCATTGCGCCTCCCGGGCCTCCAACTCCTGCACCAGCAGGTGAGGTGGGGCCCCCACCAGTCCCACTTCGCCCATCTTCAGATATGGTGGGCATCACCTCGCACATCATCATGAGACCGTGGCGTGCGTGTCAAGTTGCAAAAGACAACGAAATAGGGGATTGTACGTGCAAAATGCCTGTCGTCGTGATAAGCGTCTGCTAAAAGTTTGATGTACAAAATATAAATCTTTACATTTTTCAGTTTTCCAAAAATATCATTCTTTTGGTTATGACTACACCTACATCTTCCTGTGTTTATTGCCTTTTTAGTTTTTTTTTCTGCAGCACTCACTCCTGTGTGCCTTTGCTCACTAGACTTCCATCACTCAGTCCCAACCTGCATGGTAAATGATAAGAACGTTTATGTGTTCCCCTGTTATATAAGAGGGACTGCAGGAAAGCCTTTCTGTGGGTGGATATAGGATCAGCTGAGGGCGAAGAAGGGAAAGGGTAACGGGGAAGGAAGGGACAAAGGAGGGCCAATGCACCTAAATCGTGTCCACGAGGCAGGGCTCCTCACAGCACCGTTGGTAATAGCTGAAAAACAAAGCAGGCATTGTATTAGATCCCCCACAATAAATTCCACTGTGAATATAACAACTGTGAAAGGACTGTGCAAGCACGAGCTGGTAGTTTGAGGCAACAAGACTAATGAAAATCTGAGGAACTGTGACAATGATGCCAACTGCTGATTTCCAATTAGCATTTCTGACAAAATAACAAACAGGCTGACCTCGTATGCAATAATGCAATGACAACGCCAATAAAATTTGCAGAATCTGAATGTAATTCACACTGACTCGCGCACCATGAGAAATGTCTTGATGAGGTAGAGTTTAGACTAATACTGTTCAACTCAGTTATAGAATCTGATTTCAATTGTTATTAACGCAATAATTCAGTATTTGGAAAAACACCAAGAGATGAGACGACTGATACCACTTTCATATCTGCCTGTGAAATGTGGCATAAGGTACCAGTTAGTTAAAAATAATGACTTTAAACGGGGGGAACAAACAGCACAAATCATAACTTCATATAATCTCTTCGATTCTGACCTGCGCCACTTCCATAAATCTCGCTGTCGGCCATATTTATGTATATGTATAGCCTAATTGGACACGCGGGTCAGTCTATGACCAGTTCCCTGGAATCTGATCTTGGCCACATGAAAAGAAAAAGTGAGCAAAAGAATTAAATATGAGCACTAAAACTCAAGTGTCCGTGCAGACAAAGTATTAAAAAGCTTATCTTGAAATTTCAAACGAAATAAAAAATTGAATTTGTTCACAAAGCTTTTGTGAAATGAAGCAATTAAGAAGAAAGAAGTGAACTCACTCACTTCACTGGTCTTCTTTTAATCATCTGCATATCTTAAATCACAGGGTTTTTTTTAAATTACCAAGTGATTCCTCTGTCTCATACTGCAAAAAAAAAGGGCCAAAAAAAGTGGTATGGATCCAAGCAATCAGCACTATTATTTTGCCTTGTCTCTGCTTTCCACAAATAGCCTTCACTGTCTTGTCTGGAATACTTAAGGGCTTGCACTGCCCTTTATTCTTCCAAGTGGTTTGGACTCATTTAGCGACCTGTGCATACTTCTTTATGTCAGCGAGACTGAAAAAGGGAAGCGCAATAAAGACTTTCTTTGTTCAACAAAAATCATCAATTTTGAGACTCGGCCACTTTTGGACCACAGGCCTCAGCACCAGCGATAATAACTCTCTGTTACTGGTCTTATTATCAGGAGTACTGCTGTAAAGGGGACGGCATAATAAATCAAAATGGGGGGCAATCCTTAAAAAGGAATAAAAATATAATCAATTTATAATAACCTATAAAATTTAACACTATTGGCAGTATAAATAAGTTCTTGGCTACATAAATAGTTACTGTATGTCTTACAGTATGTCTTTAGTTAATTCCTGATGGGTGATCAGGAATAGTTTGTCTTCAAATGTGTTTGCTGCACTAATGCTGAGGACAAATCCACTGTAAACACCACCCAATGTATTTAGGAGAGCCCTGAATTTTATTAAAAAATAGTAAAAAAAAAATTTCAAAAGCCATCATCATCATAAAGCAGCTGAAATAAGAGGTGTATAGTAGGTGATAAACGAAGAAGCATGGAGTGAATCAGCTGTAGGTCTGGTGCTGAAATAAAGGCTGATGTTAAAATAAAGCTGAGTGATGAAACTAAGAGTCACTTCTATCAGTTTACAAAAGCTAACGATTTAATTGTGCATTTGAAGAATTTTACAATGTTAACTTAAATTTGAAGATTTCAGAGGACCTTCATGTAATCCTAAAACTGGATAAGCACTCATATATATCCTATAGAGACAAAAGTACTGGATCATTTGCTCGTACAGGAGCTGCTCAGCCATGGAAACCAGTGAAGCTCTCAGCGCACAGGTTTTGTGCTGATGTTTATGAGCTCTGTTGTTACTGATTCAGCAAAGTGCTGATGACTTTTACACACTATGCTTTGTGATGCTACCACTTACTGTAAATCACTGAATATCTCAGAGAGGAAAAATGTCATGATGACTAAAATAATGCAAAACCTTCTAATGAAATTTATAGTTATTATAGTATATGTATAAGAGAGCACAGCTTAAATATACTGAGATGCCATATTGTGCTTTTAAAGCACTTTATTACTGATTACTCTTATAAGCATCATATATTTGTGTATTAACACTAGCTCATTCAGTTCCGCCTTCAGCAGTGGCATTGTATGTATTTACAGAATATAGGAGGTGGGAACTGAGACGACATATGTCCACATTTTTGAGTAATACCAGTGCTTAGCATTGTTATATGGGCATCCAGGAACCACAAATGGGGTAGCTGTTGGTTGGTAATTTAAAGTCTGTTACAGCTCTGAATTAGCTTCTCATGCTGGTGAGCTGGCTGGAGCACTTGGCAATATTGCTGTGTGTCCCACAAAAAAAAAAAAACAGCTTACTTCCTTTCCTGTTCCACTGGTGGATAATTACGACGCAAGACTGACCTGGCATGGACTGCATTTCCTTAAAATACAGCTCAAAATCTGATTCAAGAACAGGCTTTGAACTTCTCTGCCAGATTATTGGCTGCAGACTTATGGCCACAAGCACAATAGCAAACTAGACTGTGCTTATTAACAGAGTTTAGGTGAGGCCTTTTAACACAACTTTACAGCAGAAATACACATCTTTACATCTCCCAACAAAAGTGAATTTGGTCTCGAGCAAGTAAGTAACATTGCCCACTCTCTTCACATCAGGTGATCTGTAATAGCTGAAAACCTTTCCACCTCTCCCTCTGACATCACACCCCATCCGCTACCTTAGCAGCCACTTGTAGACTTCAGGGAGAAACTTACATATCATTCCCATTGTTACAGTATATGTTTCATTTTTGCAGACAGGAATGAGTTCAGAGCCTAGATGCCACACTAAGCTGGTGACTTTAAAGCATGTAATATACACATGCCGATATTTCTTTTCTTTCAGACGCAGGGAACATAAACTTAAAATTTGTTATGTGTAGTTATTTACAGTTACAAAAAGATGCGGATCGCTCATTTACGCTCTGCTTGACTGTCCTCGGATCAGCTGGTTGTTGTGTTTGTGACGTTCCAAATGTCAACAGGGAAGTTGCAGCAAACTATTTATCATCAACACTCATAATATGGCTGAAAGCTTTTCCTCTTCTTTGCTGTTTAAATTTTCACTTATCAGCAATTATAAACACTGATACTGAAACATCAGCAAATAAACTCTATGTATTAGATGCACTGAAAAGCTTTTGGTGATGGTGCCACTGCCCCGAGTGTATGAATCAGGTCCATTACTTCTCTTTTTTTTGAATATACGCTGCTGATGAAATTGCACCAAGAACCTCAAATGTTTGCTCAGACTTTTTCCCAAGTGCTTCTTGTAAACCAACAATGTAACACAAACAACAGCTTCTGGCAGTTACTCTGTGTTCCAAACTACCCGGAACAGCACACTGAGGCACACTGAAAGGCCACCGAGGGCCGAGTTATAAAGAAAAACTTTTATCCATGCAGCTCGGGATAATCCATCACTGTCTTTATGAGCATCTTTTCATTAGTACTGAAGAGGCAACGCAAATACTACAGCGGACTTTAGCCACACTAGACACTGCACAGGTCGCATTAATACTTCACTGCATTCCTACGGCGTCACATGAGGAGTCTGTCGTGGAAAAACCAGAGCAAAATCATAGCTGGAAATCCTGATTCAGTGCAGGCACAACATAACTGTGCAGCCTGCAGTTTTGACTGAAGCATCAGCTGTGAGGTCACTGGGCTTCGGGAGCTGTGTGTTTATGAGCATGTGCAGAAGAGAGAAAACAAGAGAGACCACTGTAGAATAGTTATCATGCCACAGCAACACAGCTTTAGGAGCATTACTTAGACCTTTTCTCTGAATTGCTCTTATTGCTGTAGAAATATGAGAGGCAGCTAGGAAACAATGAGCCGGTGGCAACATTCTCCTATAATGTAGATCTACAGTACAGCCACATTATGAGCTTCATTAGATTCACTGGTGTAAAGGGTGAGCTCAGGCACAGTGTCACTACTGAAGTCTGGCCATACTGAAATGAATGTACTTGTGAGGATGTGATTTCACATCATGATTGCCTGCACCATTATCATCATCATCATGATCATCATCATCATCATCATCATCATCATCATCATCAACAGTCACACTGACTCCCTGCTGGAAGTCCCAATCCCCAATCTCTGGCTCGGACAGACTTCTCTTTACAGTATTTGATTACTAGATGACCAATTAGGACAAGGCCCTTAATTAGGCGGGGCATCACGTTACTAAATATTCTCCGTCTCCAAAAACATGGTCAAAAAGTGTGATCTGAGTGTGTGTTTGTGGGAGGGAGGGAAGGAGGAAGAGAGAGCGCGAGAGAGCTGCAAAAACAACTCTCCTCCACCAGACACTGGGGCGGGGAGAGGGGTTTGCAGGCTCCCACAGCCGCCAACAATGAGAAACTGAAGAATAAGGGGATCTGCGGCCGGTTTTTTTTCCATTTGCATTTGCAGTTAAATCGCATCCAAAGAATGCATGCATGTCCGATGAATTCTTGGCGTTTCCATTAAAAGCAGATCATAGCGACTAATATTAACGCCCCCCTCACCCCTCCAAAACCACCATCACTACCACCACCACGGAACGGTACCCCTGGGCAAGAGACGCATCACTGGAATCGATAAGTGTTTGTCGGCAGCTGGGTGGAGGAATGGCAGTACCGGGATCCGGACCAGCATGCTCTCATTTGCAGCGGCATTCACATTGCACACCAGGCTACCGGGAAATTGACGAGAATCTCCAGATGACAGTTTCGACTCATCTGTGGCAAGCCTGCACCTCCATTTCTGAACGTATGGAGGAAAGACCATCTGATGATGGGCACACGAACGCACACACGCAGACCTACATTCTCCTAGTCTAAGAGCTGGACAGTTGTGTATCAGAGAAACCTCACTTTTGTGCCACAGAATGACCAAAAAAAAAGAAAAAAGCAGATTAGGAGGAAGATAAATTCACGTCTGCTCCACGGAGACTCAGACTTTGGAATATGCCCCCCCCCCCCAAAAAAAATACTCATTGCACATTTTTCATCATTTTCAGGCCTATTTTCTCCAGACATTATGGAGTTATAAGCCCATAAGGCAGTCAGAGGCGCTGGGTGGCTTGACTACAAAGCTCCCAACGGCAAAGAGCTTAGTTGCAGCCATGATTAATTACAAGCAAAACATAGTAGGCCAATATACAGTGGCATCTTATGATCTTATGAGGACCCTCTCTCTCTCCCTCTCTCTCAAGTAGCTATCACCTCACCTAACTGTATGCAAACGGGAGCGAGCAAGCGCGCCCTAAATAAATCTTGGTGTGTGCTGTCAACACACCTGTCAGTGCCTGACACCGACATAGTTGCATAGTCTATCTAATAACTGCCTGTGGTTTTAGCAAATACAACCATGCCCCCCCCCACACACACATACACACACGCACACGCGCGTACACACACAGAAACGCAAACAAACACACACACGTAAAGCATCCCCCTTCAATCCGTGACAACACAATGTAAGATATCCTACTTGTTATCACACGCTTGCACGCTTGCATGCATCCATCGATACATTAGTGCACGCATGCGTTTTTTTTGTATTTTTTTTTTGTCTTCTGCGTCTTTCGATGAACACTGTTATCCCTCTCAATTGAAACTGGGTTGCGATGGGGCGGTGTGAAGTTCCATCCTTACCACAGTCATCAGGGGGAGCCTGTAGTGTCCATGTTTGATGTTAAATATTCCTTAGATCCATCTCCCGCGGATCCTGCCTCGGCGTGCATGCCCCTCATCCAAAAACCGGAGTACAGCTTAGTGTATGTGTTATCCCCCCCCCCTCCAGTCTCTCCCTTCCCACATGTAGCTAAACGGCGAGGAAGGGGACGCTGAGAGAGACGATACGCCACCTTACCACAGACCCCCCCTCTGTCGGATTGGAAGGTAATGGGTCTTAAAGAAACATTCTCTCGGCATTCTCCGCATCTCTCTGATTTACGCGCGCGCCACGCAATCACGCGCACTCGCGGGCCAGTCACACACCTGATTAATTATACAGTGTGTGTGCATATCAGAGAAGAGCAAACTAACTGACTGACATTTTCATTGACACGAGCGAATTCAGTCCTAATGCGATCTGCAGTCTGGGCGCAAATTCACCAGTTTCAAATAAGGCAATTGCATATGATTAACAACAGCGCATAAATGATTTTGTCAATAATAAGCTGGTGTTAGTCCTGAACTGTATGACAAAAGCAAGCTGTGGTATGATGCAACCTCAGACCACTAGAAAAAAGTGATACAAGTGTGAGATATCCCAATATTATGTGCTATAAGTATTAAATATGTCTGCATATGCAATCATTTTGTGAAAGCAGTCTCTAAAAACAATTATTTACACATTGATCAGAACAGACTTGCTTAAAACGTGCTTGAATGTCTGTAGTGCTGTCTGCCATTCATGCCAATAACATTTACTGACTGCAGTTTAAATGAATGACGCTGTATGCAATTTTATTAGAAACTGGCCATATTTAATACTTACACCAAATGAGTTCTCCAACCCATGCATAGTATGCACGCTGATATTGATATCACATTTGTAAACAGATCAGTAGGTCTCTCACTGTGTGTGTGTATGTCTGCATGTGTGTATATGTGTGTGTTGCTCAGTAAACATAAGGTGGTGCTGTCTTTAAGAGAGAGAGCCTGGGAAGGGGTGATGTAATGTGTTCTCAGACAATGATGTCATCGGCTGAGACATGGCAAGGATTTAAAGTGACAAAGGCTTTTTCGGGAGCACTGTGCAATTCTGCATCAGGTCTCCTCAGAGAAAAGCACCTAAGCACCATGGGGAACTTCAGCTGGTGGGAAAAGGGACTGAAATGAGAGCAAAACATAAACATGAGTCTGGCACAGACAACGCTAGAGTCTGTGTCTGGATGTGGCACACAGCATTTTTATTAATAATCAGGATATCTGAGATACAAATAAAAAAACACATTTTGTTGCAGGGACAATGAAAGGGTTACCAATCACGAGCAGCTGTCATCTATAAAGCCTGCGCTATGCTGAATGCATATTTTGAGAGGAATGAACAGGTTAGCCTCAAATACAGAGCATGTATCAACAGCAGCTATAGAGAAGGTATTTTTCCCATTAACTGCAAGAACAATCCTTTATTTCCATACAGTACATATTTTCTGTTATGATGAAATATTAAGACTTTCCATTGTAGTTGCATAAATGTTCATCAATGGATAATGGAAATGTTTAAATTGATCAAATATTATAGAAGTTTCCGATACTATATGTTCCCATTATGTCATTTCTAACTTAAAATTAGGTCCAAACTCCATCAGTCAGTTGAATTCCTCTGGCACTTTCCATTAACTGTGATCTTGTCCTTCCCGAGTTTGTTCACTTAAGCTCCTTAAGCCGTCTCTGTTCTTTCTTCTACAAACTTGTCCTTAATACGGTTACTCTTGCCTTTCCAAAAGAGGCACTCCGAATCACACGTCCGGCTTCATATACAGAGCTGGATCGAGCAGTGGAGTTTCTGTAGCCTTGTTCTTGGACATTCTCATTTTTCTCCTCACTCAGACTAGCAGACTTTTTCGGTTTCTCCGATCTCACTTGGCCATCCTTCCTGTCCTCTGACTCTTTTGTTCCACTGCGTTCCTCTCTTGTCTGACTTGCACTTCCATCCAGTGTCCGATTCGAATCAGTGTCCTGAACACGAGCACTGTCAGAGGCTTCTTTAACTTTCAGCTGGCTTTCTGACCTTGAGTCATCCTCACATTCATTTGGAGTAACCTCTTTCGAAACAGAAGCATCTTTTGCTTGATCGGCTGCTTTGTTCTGAAACTCCATTCTTGAATCTTGGGGTTTGTGATCAGCTGTTAGACTATTCTCATTATCATCTGATGACACAGGCTGACTGGCATCCTTGCTGTCTTGGTCAGATGATGTCCTGGTATTACTGGTAGCTTCAACTGACACAGACTCAGTGATCAACAGTGGTTCTTCCTCTTCTTTTCCAGATGATGTTTGAGCACAGGAATTCCCATCATTCTTTGTTATGTCTGAATCGGAAATGCTGATGTCACATGCAATCTTATAGAAGAGTGAATGGTTCTCTTTCATTTTCTCTAAGCTCTCACTCACTGATGATGACATTTCATTTGAATCGGTAATGTCATCAGAGGAAGCTGCTTGGTTGTCTGCTGTCTCCTCATTACACAGTGTTTCTGTGCCAAGGATTTGCAAAGGTATGAATCCTTTCCACTGGTTTGTGGAGAGGAACCACTTGGCTCTCAGATCAGAGGACTTGGAATCACTTTCATTATCGTCATCATCACGATTCTCTTCAACCGTTTTCTGCTCATCATCTTTGAGACCTACGAATCGTTTCCCTCCATCGTTCTGATAAACAGTCATGGATGAGATATGATACGGCGAAGCTGGACGTTTGATCTTACTTTTGGCAACCCCTGGTCTCCCGCTGTGTTTTGTTCTGTTCTCTAACTTGGACTGATTATTACATTGCTGGTGTTCTTCCTCTTCATCCTGAGATATTGCACTTGAAAGCTGAAGCTCTGCAGAACTTCTTAATTTATCCACACAGCTTTCATAGACAGCATAGCCATCATGGCCTGGAAACAGAGTAGAATTAGTCAGTTAGGTGTGGAAGTACTGTTAGCAGTTAGTACTTCTACTACTACAGGCAAACAGGATAAAAACTGGATGTAGCCACTATGAGCTCATCCATTGGTTAGTGGTCTACTGTGAAAAGCCTTAAGTACAGCATTTTGGTTGTGGCCATCTTGACTTTTTGAAACCAGACCTCCAAGTGAGGGGTGGATCTAACCAATTTTGAAAGTAAAAGGTCACTGACAACCAATCACACCGGAGGCTTATACAGTATGGTGGCAACAAGATAACGAAAGCCTAACTGACCATTTATTTTGCTCTATAATTTGCAAAAATTCATAAAATCAACATTGTGTATTAAAAATTGCTGTAAAACTAGCAATTAAAAGCAGAAACCCACTAGAAAATCTGGATTAAAGTCATAAATTAAATGAATAGTAGGCCCATTGTGTCATAGAGTCCAGTAGAATCTGCTAGTTTTCCAATGACAGGAATCGCCTCCTGCTGGCCATTAGAAAGAATACAGCCTAACGGCGTTTCCAGTCATCTTTCAGACTCATAGTAGCCCAGTCTTTAACATAAACTTGATGATCTTTTATATTTCATAATGGCTAGTACCCCAAATAAAAAAACTGAACAATAACTTAATATTAGTAACTTGATATGAATCAATGTTACTTTGCTAAATTAATAAGTACCTGCTTTAAATCTTTGTTTTGTAGCTGCATCAGGGGGCACCTGGTGAACTTCCTTCTCCTTTCCCATAACTGAGAGTTGACTGTGTGTATTGGCACTCTCTCTGACTGTGCTGATAGACAGACAACCGCCAACGTGCTGAGATTTTCATCAATATGAAGCACACTTACAAATGTTTGACAAAAACAAAATTATTAAAAAAAAGCCCACCTCCTTATGACTCGCTCTCGTATTCGTTCCACACGCCGGAGCTTGGCATCTCGCTGTTCAGGGGTCAGACAGAGGTCACGGTCCACGTTAAAGGTCAAATGGGCAGAAGACTGCTCCACTGCCTGTTCACATAGATTTATATTGAAATGCAGATATTACGTTAACTTTAACTAACAAAATAAATACATCAGTGGCATTTATAATTTTCTATGCAGTACTGATAAATGTTTAATTATACATGCATTTGATGCACGTATAACTACTCTCTTATAACAGTTATTTATATTTCTGTAAGCTCAGTTTTATAAGAGTTTGTTCATAGGAACACGAATCCTCCACAGGCATTTTTGGGCAAAATAATATTGGTAATGACAATAATAATTTATCATATGCTATTTATATATTATTTATATCTTCTCTTACCCTTATATTCGAGTTTGAACTTCCATCTCCTAAACCTGCCTCATCTTGAATCTGATTGCTTGAGATCTCTGAACCCTCAGATCTGCTCACTTCTGAATGTGACTCCTTTGCGGAGGTCCTGGATGCTCCTTGGTGCTTATCTTTGTGTGTCTTTTTAATGGGCTGATCCTGGTCCATCTCTGCTGAGGACTGTTTTTGATCAGGAGTTTCCAACAAGGGCCTCCTGGGTGGTTTGCTTAACAGTTTTTTACCCTGCTCAGACAGTCTCTGCTGCTTCTCAGCTGGGATCTGCTCGGGCAGTGGAGTATCAAGCTCAGCGGGGGGATCCTCGACAGAAACACGCCTGGCCACAAGCGAGGACGGTAGTACAGCTGTAACAACTCGAGTCACCCTTAAAGGAAATGGAGCCTGAGAGAATACCAGGTAAGATAAGTAAATGTGCACTGGTATACAATATAATGCAGTAATTACTTGGCAAACCTCTGCTCTTGTCTCTGAACTCTGATGCTGGGTCTGGGCACTTGGAGTGGGAACAGGAGGTTTCTTCTTATTAGTCAGCCGCTCCTGATTTCGCTTCATTCTCTCAATCTGCTCTTCTTCACTCATCTTCATCTTCATTTTCTGAAAAAAAAGAAAAAGAATATGGCCTCTTTAGAATATGAGTCATTTATGAATATTGCAGCTCAGACTTGCATGCATAAAGCCAGAGAGCCTTTCTAAAAATGATTAAAATGGCTTTGTGTTTGCACCTGTTTGTGCAGAAGAGTCTGTGTGTATAAAAATTATGATGATTACTTGGATGATATGCCTGTCTATATATATTGTTTATGTCTATATTTATGCTTGTGCAGGTGAGAAGGGGGGGGGGGGGGGGTTGGGTG
>VOQJ01003687.1:93663-105452 GCA_015052665.1 Apistogramma diplotaenia
GGGGTGTTGGGTGGGGGGGGGGGGGGGGGGGGGGGGGGGGGTTTGTGGGTGTTGTGAAATATTTAGAAAATCTCCCCTTTAATCACTGAGGGTCACTAGCTCAGAGAGGAGAAGACTTTAAATGCTAAAGAGGGATGGTGGGGAGGACAAACGGTGGGTCTGTGCGTGACACAGAGTGGGCTTTGTGATGCCTAAGGACTCTGAAGCATCATGTGAAGTTGGACACAGACCATGTTGAATACATTGCCCTGGAAAATAATCCTCTCCCTCTCTCCATCAACAAAAACATTTGCATATCTCCCACGTTCTCGTACTTTTTAAAGTCACCAAAAGCTATCAAAACGCGTTTGACCTTGATGAGCAAAGTGGTGACGCAGGACACCGTCGTGTCTGCCCGAATCGGCTGCTTATTTTGTTTCCTGCACATTTCAGGGTGATAAAAGAAAGTTGATTAATAAAGCTGATTGTTTCAGCCGCAGACAACCACAAAAATGTTTCACGCTGTTTTTAGCCTTTAACAACTGTTACTTTCAGTTTGTTACATTAATGGAAATAAATGATTCCCAATGATTAAACAAAGATAAATCACTTGGAAAGTTTTTTTTTTGAAACTGCGGCATTTGACAGTTCAACTCTCCAGAATTACACGCGACATAAACATTAAGAAAGATGACATATTGCTGTATTTACCTGACTAATCGCGCCTGCCTGCTGGCTGCTTCAAGCTCCATCACTTGGCACGCTTCCTCACAGCATCTCTTCAGGCTTGGCAGCCTTCTTCCTGGCTACCGTGAGCTCCTGTTGCCCGAACAGCCACAACGCTCTTCTATTGCGCTCTGCTGCTCTCTGCGTACGTGTGAATCTCCCTCTCTGTTGTTGACTCTTTCACTCTGCTCTGACTTGTAGCAGTGGTGCCTGCTCTGAGCTCTACCTACGCTGGCCGTTAGCACTCAGTCTGTTTTTCTGTCCCCTAACAGTGCACTCTCTGTGAGCCCCTCTTTTCTTCCTCCCCCTCTTCTTCTTCACTGTCCCTCCCTCCTGCCCTGCCCTTGACAGCCTCTCTGTCTTTTGCTGAGTGTGGGTTTGTGACTCAAGAATTCAGCAAAAAAAAAAAAGAAAGAAAGAAAAAAACAGCTGTTCTCTTGTGCTTCTGCTTTGCCCTGTGCATTACTTAAATACTCAGTGTAGCTTTATGGCAATCAGAGATTTTGGATGCCAGTCTTGGTTTGTAAACCCCCCAATAAAGGCCAAAGCTTTGGGTATGAGGGGTGCAGTGAGGCAAAGGCTGAAAGGCTCTGGTTTACTTCCAAAACCTTCTGTGAGTAAGAAACCAGTCTCAGAGATTATTAAAGCACCCTATCTCCATTAAAGCTAAAAAAAAAAAAAATCCTCCAAAGTACAGACATAACCTACCACTACCTCTAGTAGTGTAAAAATATAAGATAGTCAGATCTTATATAATTTTTCTGCTACACTGAGTCAGCTCCTTGTTGAGTTCTTTAAATGTTTAAGATAGAATGTGAAGTGCTTCCATTGATGTGCTTCAATTTGCATAAAGTAGAGGAAAGAAATAATGGTGGTAAATTAATACAGCTGTATGAAAAAGGCTCGACAATGCTTTAAGGTGAAGGGACTGAAAGCAATTAAAGATATGACTATTATATATAGATAAAAAAAAGTCTTAACAGAAAGAAAGGCACTCAGAGGGAAAGTGTTGATACTCAGCACAGTGTACACAAGCCTCAGGTCAGGTCTGTGGTATTATTGTAGCACAAGAGTAAGATATCAAAAGCATTTTAAGTGGTATGATAAAAACAAGGGAGACAAGAGAAAAGTCAAGTCTAAAAAGGAGCAGCCTGAAGCTCAGTTGGCGGTATTTTAATCTTAGAGTGTGCTCTGCTGAGAAACAATATTTTCTGAGTTTGGTCACAATCCTGCAACCTGGACACAAACGCTCGAGCTATTTCTCAACACTCAATAATAATCATGCTGTCTTATAATTAGCAGCTGACGTCCGGGCCATTTGGTTTTGTCCAGGAAGGTCATGACCCAGGATGCTCAGGGTGTCCCATTCTCACATGGGACCAATCAGTCTGCCCCCCAGCAATTACTGACCACGCCCTCTTAGCATACCGAGCAGTCAGCCACGGTGACAGATGGCTGTGCGGCTACTAATAGTCTTCTGTTACACGCTGAACAACCTGTCGGGCCCTCTCATAGGATTATGGGAAATGCAGTATCCTATCCTATTTTATGTAAGTCTCACGGAACACACACACTCATCATCCACTTCCTTAAAATAAGGCTTAAGTTAACTTTGAATTATTTCCTACTCTGGAAACACTTCTGTTTTTGATAGTAATTTGTTATTCTTTGCAGTTATTCTGATGTAGTAGAAATAGTAAAAAAAACAGTCAAAATTCATGGTCTACACTATGCAACATGAAATTTCACTTTTAATATGTTCCATATGCAACATACGGAAAAATAACTTGTACATATGGTTAGCTGTGTGTACAATGGTTTGTCTTTTGCCATGTACTGGCAGGAACAATCCAGCAGGTGGGGCTGTTTAATAATTTTCTAATAATTTTCCCCACGACCCCTCAAAGACCAGCAGGTGACCCTCTAAGGTCTCTAAGGTTCTCAGTGTCAAAGTCTCCCTTGAACTCTGTCATCATTGTCCCTTAAAAATTAGATGCAGACATCATGCGTACAGTTTGATAGATAAAACTAACATTTCCCTTGACATTAGCCACACTGGTGGTTCTCAAATCCATCTGAATAGTTCTACTCAAAAAACCTCTGTGTACCTCTGTAGGCATGTAATTCTAATTTTCTGACTGAGCGTGCGAAGATGAGAAAAACAGCTAAAATGTAAGCTGTGACCAAGGTCGTGACGCAGGTCATTATCATGCTGGTGGGGACTGAAACTCCCCACAACTAACAGAACAAGATTGTATCCACACACAAGTATAAATGTTATTTTTTTCCTTTTCAGTATTGATCGCTTTCCAAAGGTTTCTTTCAAATAAATCTCAGAAAATCAGTTTGGTTTCAGAACTCAATTTATTCTTTTCCACAGCAGAACACGATATGACACAACAAAGAACACAGGAAAGCTGAGGGTATAAATGCACGTGACAAAGCAAGCATAACACAGCTGAACACAATTAAGGTAAATGACAGACAGGAATCAAAACTAGAGAGAATGCATTGGAGACAAAGTAAAATAGAAAATAAATAGAAACACTGAACATTAGTGAACTTAACACGGCACAAGAGAGAAGGAGACACAGAGGGATCAAAGAAACTCTAAAACTAAAGATTTGAAATACTGTTGCCATTGTTCTCGCCCTACCCTCATCCTTGGAGGTTGGTGGTTGTCTTGTTGTTTTCTCCCAACTGCACCAGTTGTCCATTTCCTTTCTATGAAAGTATGTGAAGTGGATTCATAATGGTTTATGCTTCCTAACTGGATGGCTCTAATTTCCCTAAAGCTTAACTGACTTCAATCTAAGTATAATTTAAATTAATA
The DNA here is from genome assembly GCA_015052665.1 of Apistogramma diplotaenia. Classification (NCBI taxonomy): domain Eukaryota; kingdom Metazoa; phylum Chordata; class Actinopteri; order Cichliformes; family Cichlidae; genus Apistogramma; species Apistogramma diplotaenia. The sequence goes on from VOQJ01003687.1 coordinate 97,202, forward strand.
TTCAGAGGAGAATGCACAAAAATGCTTTTTGAAAAACAGCATCAGATGCTAAAGGAAAAGCATAATTTTTAATTGCAAACAGAAGGTTTCCTGTATTATGTACTCTACATTACATAGTATTACGACAGTGTAGAGTATTACTAGTATTACACTTTTCAGCAGAACCTGTTTAGCTCCAGTGTTACATTAAATAAAACATGACATGAATACATACACACATGTACACATATGGAGAGGAAGCTCAACTTGTGACTGATGATCCTGTCAGTGCACGAAGTCCATGTTAGACTGCAGATAGTGTGAACGTGGGCTATTAGTTACATGGCAACAAATCTTTTGGAGCCCATAATGCTTCACTACATGTAAATGACTGCCGTGTGAAATTGCTGGAGTGGTTTTGGACCACGAAGGAATAATATTGTGGGCGCATCACTGGAAAAACGACACAAAAAAAAAGTTTGAAAAGAGAATTTTTGAGACAATTTGACATTCACCAGATGATCCTGCTAATGAAAAACATTTTTAAAAAGTTCTCTTGAAGTGCATTATAAATTCAATTTAAAAGTTTTAAAGAGTCATTTGAAGTTTTATTTTGTGTCCGTATTGTTCGCAAAAACATGTTCGCACAGCAGCAGGAATCATCGCCACCCTGCATCCTCCTGCTGTCGTGCTAAATGTGTCACTTGCTGTACAGCATATATCACTTTGCTCATGATAGCAGCAGAGTTTCCACTAACTCTCATATGATCACACATGCACATTCAAAACATGTAGTGAGGTGACACCGTGGGTGTGACTACTTTTGGATCGCGGTCTCCGGTTTCATTTTCTTTGGTCCGTGATGGATGTTTGTACCTGTCGTATCGGTTTAACTGTACTGCTTGTAAATTGTAACTTGTATTTCATTACAAGTACCATGCTGAAATAGCCGAAATAAATTAAATCAAGCTTGTTTCACTTGCTATTTAAATGTGTTTTTGTGTATGATTTATTGTAATATTTATCATTTTTGTCACAGGATTATGGAAACAACACCCTACATTAGCATATGTATAGGATAGAAAGTATTGATTTTTATTTCTGATTACTTGAGGTCTTTGGAAGAGTGCGGTTTCTACTGTCCATATGCCCTCTGCTGTCTCACTCATGACAGACATAACTGTCACTGTATGTACAGTATTCAGAAGCAATACAGTTAAAGTGTGTGAAATACCAGTACGACTTGAATATAGCTGTTTTCTTAGCACTTGTTAACCTTTTTCTACCAACACATCCAACTGGGATCCCCCGAACAATAAAAAGCAGGCATAGCCACATGTTAACTTACTTGAAAATACACTTATCCCAAGTATTGATTATCCCTTTGGTGTTAATTAGCTTTCAATAGCTTTAAGTAAATTAAATTTGTTTTGTTTTGTGTGATAACACTAATCTCAGTCATTGTGACCCCAATATTAAATACTTATAATGATTTCTAAGCAAGTAATGATTAGACCAGAGGTGTCAAACATAAGGCCCAGGGGCCAGAACCGGCCCCTGAAAGACTCTGATGAGGCCCGCTGGATGATGGAATCCCTGTTTTTGTCACTACTGTAGAAATTTTCTTTACGATGGCTTCACAGTAAAACTACATTTTATAAAAGGACATTTTCTGTTCCCTGATTTCTATAATTACAGGACAGTCTGGGCAAAGAACTACCAAAACTTTTTCTGTAGTTTTACACATTTCTTACAATTTAAGCTCCAACAGTGGTGCTGACAGATGACTGTCGTAAAAAAAAACAACAAAAAGAAAAACGTACATACAGCTTGTTTCTTATATTAAGATATCGACAGGATCTAATATGCAGTTGAACTTGTGTACAGACAGACAGAGGTTTTTCTGGTCTGGCCCACTGAAGACTAATGTGTGCTGCATGTGGCTCACAGTGCAAAAAGAGTTTGACACCCCTGGATTAGACAAAAAATGTAATACATGCAATCGATATACCACTGGGGTCTGTGGGTACGCTGTAGGCAGGATCGTTTTTTGCATATTTTTGCTGTCTGCATAATATGTCAACATTCACATTAACAAACAAGGAAAAAATGTCTTTCTCTGAACTTTATTTTTCATTTTTGCATAAATAACATTTTACATTACATCGACTCATGCCAAACTAGATATACATTCTCAGCAAACAATAACAATGGAGGAATACAAAAACGTATATATATATTAGTATAAACCTTGAGGGGTCCAGCAGAGTGGACGGTATTCAGCAGGTGAATCCTTTCTGAATATCTACTGATTGCACTTTGTTCCCTTTATTGATATGTACAAAAATTTGCTGCATGCTTGCCTCAGAGATGCAGGTAGATGAAGATTATATTTGTGATACATTAAGTATAAGTGATGATGTGGATGGCCCTATTGTGTGAAGTTATTTTTAGCAGCCTTGTTGGTTGCTTTGTTGCAGTTGGATGACAACTACTTCACTCCTCAGCCAGCCAGAGTTCAGCTCCACTCAGTTTTAAATATGATTATATATTGTCAATATGCTAGCACTTTATTCCTCCTCCGTCTTTCTGATTATGCAGTCTGAGTTTGTTCCCATCCAGAAAGCTGGGATCATTTTCTCTTCAAAGGCGCTTTTAAACTGCTTCAAAAGTTTAACCTCTTTTCCATTGCGTTCCTCTCCCTCAATCATTTCTTCCACAGCATAAAAATTAAGAACACCACCAGGCTGGTCAAGATATACACCTATTATGGAGCACTTGGGAATCTCCGCAATCGCTGTACATTGGCCTTTGTGCCAGGCGTAATAGCTGGAACCACTCCAGCCAAGACCCCAGGACTCATCGTTTTCTCCCAGGCCACAGGGCCCATCCTTGTTCCTCCTTCCTGCTCCTTCGTACGCGACTCCAATCACAACCCATCCCGAATACTCCACTTCCCAGTAGCCTCTGCTTCCCAGGACACCTTCTTTGCAAAGAACCTTTGGCACACAGGTGAGAACTTCAGTAATAATAACACACGGAGCTAATCTGTTGCATAACTGAAGAGAATTTCAAGCAGCTTCACTTTCTCCTTTTGGAAATGCAACACCAGCAGGTTCAGGTTTTAAATAAACCTCGGGTACATACTGTCACAAGCACATCTAATTTTACACCATTGTAAATACTGTAAATAAGCAGAAAATACATTTATTCTGAACACCATCCTCATTACCGTACCTGTGGAGCATACTCATATCGCTCTGGTCTGTCCAACACAGGACAGGTAATGTTATCAGTCATGCGGGCCACTTTAGCACCACCTTCTGTAATCCACAGCATTTTATTGGCTGTTTTGTCATCCAGTGACAAGTTAATCCAATCTGGGAAAGAAAGAAATAAAATAGTAACAAACATCTTTGAACCAGTTTGTAAAAAAAAAAGATGTAAAACAGATGTTCTTACATTTGATGAGGTCAGCTCTGCATTTGGGTTCGGGGACATTTGGCTCGTAGGCTGGGGTCCTCTCTGTGGTGTAAAATAACAGTCAAATATCAGGAGATACCGAACAGGTTAGAAGAGTCATAACTGAAGGCAGTCTTACCTGTGGGTGCTTTTACAGCTTTCACCTTTTTTCCTGAAAAAAAAATTAAAGACTATAACAACATCAATATTCTTAACTGGTATAAATATACATGCGGGAGTAGGTGACAGGTGTGTCTCATATGGTGATGAAGTGAACCACAGCAAAACTGTGTATACTTAGAAAACCATCTGCCTTTGTCGGATCAACACATCAGAGACTGCATGCTTTCTGGAGTCTGTGGATGATTCATGCCAGGCAGTTGGAATTACCGAGACACCTCAGATGCTGCTGGGGTTGGCTACAGTCACACTGCAGCACAGCGTGAAGCTCAGAGCAGATTATCAGATGTGAAGCGTGACATGATCTACCCGCACAAATCAGATAAGTTGGGGATCCAGATCCTATTCTAGCTTATTGCTGGGAGATTCTAGGAAAGTCATCCAAGTGTCAAATCACACGTATCCGTATTAAAGTCAGAGTTAATGTGAAGATAATGAACTGCAACACGTGCAACTTAGGAATCTCTAAAAATTAATAAGGCAGACAGCTGTCTTTAGCAGAATGGCTGATTAATTGTTGCATAACAGGTTTAGCGCTAAAGCCAGTTTTGCAACTAATACTTTGCTGTCATGCATAAGCATGCAGTCTCCAGTTTTTTTGGTCAGGAGAGGAGACACTTAATCCTCACAGCATTAAGAGATCAACCTAGAAAAACATGAGTAATGCGACGTATTTATATCAACATATATTCAATCTAAATTAAACACTTTCATTCACACAAATATGTAAAAATGCACAACAAATATTGAGCTACTTTGTGTAATTGTAATTGTTACAAATAACAGCAAACTTGATACGGAGTATTTTTATGATACACAGTATGTCTGTCATGTCTAAATGGTTCAATATTTATATTTCTGTTGACTTGTATGAATGTCAGGCCATGTGTCTGGACATTCATACTGTTCAGGAGAGGCTAAAAATATCTTACCATTTTTTTCAAAGCTTGTATTATAATGTACATACTGTACAGTATAGTAAATAAATGCATTCCTATGAGTTACAGATGTGTGGCCCAGGGAATAATACCATTATTCACAGCCTCAGTGACAAGCATGAAATTATTGTAAATCATTACTCTTTTTGGACATTTTAATAATGGCCGATTGACTCAGAATCCACTGTGAGGATGAGAAAAGTCTCACTGCTGAAGATGCGGTGTGATTCACATCAATCGGCACATTTAATGCATATCAGCTGTATCATATTCACTAGTATATGCTGCAGTATCATCTAAAGGCTTGATTTGAATAAAAGCAAATTCTTGATGTCATCAGAGTTGTTAAAAATTGTATAATATTAAAGGAAAAATGTATTCAAATATCAAACTTTTTTTTAAAAAGCCAATGCTTTTAAATTGCATAGAATTAGGAAAATAAAAATCACCTTTTTCTGGTTTCCGGGTGTCAGAAATGATTCTTTTGGTGGTAGGCATCTTAACCTCGCACTTGATCTTTCTGTGTGTCTGTCTCCACCTGATGTTGCTGGTCTTTCCCAAGATGAAGAGTCTTTTCTATGTGACAGCTCAATGCGGCGCTTATATACCTTTGGTGCAGGACGGGGGATGAAGGAATCGTGCTTGGTGGTGACATAAGCGATAAAAGTTACCAATAGAAAAGAAGGGGAGGCAGGAAGTTTGTAATCAGAGATGTGTTATGTATGTTTTTTCCTTTTAAAGGATTCTTCAGTATCTCTGTTACAGCGTTAAACCCCACCCTATTCTCTCTACATCACCTCCAGTCATCTCTGCACATTGCCCAGTGACAGCGCTGATGGACCGATGGTGGATGGATGGGGTGGCAAGGCTATACAAATACACACACACACATGCACAGACACACACATTCTGAGTAAACATCTAAAAATAAAAACAATCAGTTAAATATGAATTTAAGTCTTTAAATCATCATTATTATTGTATAACTTCATGGCACAAAATATTTTAAACATTATGTTTTTTCCAAGTGCAAATCTGTATATAGCATCTATGCATCTGTGTATGAAGTACCGTACATATCTGCATACATGCAAAACTGAGCTAATTATGTTTTAATCCTGGAAAATACAATTCATGTGACCCAAATAGTGCGACTGGGAGTTGCTTGAGTGGAGGTTCCTCAGTTCATACCAGGCTCAGCTGTGCTCATGCCCTACATCACTTCCACGTTAACTATCCACCAATATAAACTTCTAAATGTGAACAGGCTGGATCAAAAGAAAAAGCATGTCACTGATTGTAAAACCTTTCTTGTGATCAGCTCTCTGCTGTCCACCGCAGGCCGTGCGTCTGAGGTGTTTACTGTTTCCGGCAAGCGGCCAAACCTCATGTCAAGGCTGCCTCATCATTCTTGTGTTCCTGCATGTCCAAGCGGATGACTCACTGAAGCACTGATTGCAGTGCTGACATTAAATAGTGCATGCTGTGCATGCCGGGGCACAGGAGTGTTCCAGAGAGCTCAATAGGTTTGCAAGTGTCTGAGATTCTCTTCGTCTCCTCTCACATGATGATAATAAACCAAACGCATTGATCGTTTGAAAGTGCGAAATTGCTCCGTTATCATTCTGTCAGAATGGTTTGTAAATCGAGAATATCTTACATGAAGATTGAATTGTGTTTTATTTATTTTCTTTAGTAGGAAAGGACACAAAATCAATCAAGCTGATGAAATGAGAACATCAGTACTATATAAATTAATAAAAAAAGGACAACAGCTTTACTTTGAAATACTATTTTTTAAAGTGCACTATACTTCTAGGCTCCCTCTAAATGAAACAGCTTTATCTCTTTATCTATTTCTAAAAGGTCAGATGTGTTCTGTACAGCGTGACCACATTCCTGAACATATCATTTTCCAAGTTGTGTATTTTATTACAAAGCTGTGGTAGGATAATCTTACAACAAATTCAGAACAAATCAGATAAATAAGGGTCAAGTTGTCGGGTACGGGCTCTGATGGTTTGGCGGGCTCTGTAGCACGCACATTAGTGAGGACAACGGAGCCCCTGGAGTTTAACACCACCTTTCATGTTGTTATATTAAGAAGCTGTTTGGCTCATCGTAGCAGTGCACTGACAGATGGCGCCATTCAGGAAACCTCTGCGAGGCAAACACCGACAGAGATACTGATCAGTGCCCCAGCATGAGAATCGTGGCTTCTACAAGCAGCCCCTTTAGTTCACTTAAGGGATTGCTTGATAATGAAGAAAGCTAAAAGTACAAGGCAGTGACCGTGGAAAACATACACAAATTTACACTGATGGTGGGGGGACGGTGTCAGCATGAACGACAGACTTTTGTTTTGTTTGTTTGGGTGTTTTTTTGTATATGAATGACTGAACTCTGTATACTGTACTGAGAAAACAAAGTTCTCCTATGCTTTTACTTTGAAGCTAAAGCAGTAGATAAGAACTGGTGATCATGCTTCCTTTATATTTTCACAGGGACAATACAAATATATATGATTTAAACTCAGCAATAAAAACTGCATTATTTTGGCACACGCAAGTCAAATTTTTCCTGTTACTGATCTGAGCATACTTTCCTATGTTCGTAATTTCATCAATTTTGGCGAGATGAGATGTAACCCCAAACTCCGACAGACTGCCCACTGTGTGATGTGATGCTGTAGACCAGGGGTCCTCAATCCCAGTCCTTGAGGGCTGGTGTCCTGCAGGTTTTGGATGCAACCCTGCTTCAACACACCTGAGTCAATTAGCAGGACTCTGGAGAACTTAACTGCATACTGAGGTTTTTTCAAGGACACACTGCATGCTACGCTGAGACATGCCAAGTTTTTGCTAATATCTCTTGGGAATCACCTTGTTGGTGCAAAATCATAATGTTATGCCCAGCAAACAGTATTAACGTTTCCTCTTTTATTGTAAAAGTCAACTAAAGAAATAGGAACAAATGATGTGTCTATGTGACAGGCGTCTAGTAACAAAGCTACTGTATCTAGACAGAAGATGTGGAACTAAACTCATTGCTGACTTTTGTTCATAACACTGGAACAAAGAAGAGTAACTAAGGATCGTAGAGAGGTTGGTATTGTGCCAGCTACAGTAGGTCAGGCTTTGCTTTAGCCCTTTAGCCGCTAATCTTTTCGCTTAAGACTTCCTTCCTGTACTTGTAGGCCAGCAGGATGGTGACCGCCAAGAGCAGCACACCGATGGCCAGCAGGAACCACTGGCCAGATGTGGCAGCCGCACTTTCCACATTTAAACCCAGGAAATCCACCTTTTCAGCTGCACCTGTTGAAGATGCACCTGTTGTGGGATACACAAAAGTTGAAATGATTTTTCACGCTGCAACAAAAACACTAAGGGTAGCTGTGCACGCATTTTCAGACAGGCAACTACGCACTGCACATTGACTTTTCCACCTGTGTTATGAAAATAATAAAACCTGTTGCAATTTTAACGAGGCCCAGAAATAGCTACCAAAAGCTCACTCCCTTTTTTTTCATTTCAAAATGATTATGTAAACCTCACATAATGAATAGCAGCTTCACAAAGAAACCGAAAAATCTGGCTTTAAATGTCTCCTTTTTATTTACGGGCACTGTTCCTCTTCATACCAACAGGTGGCGCAAGCTGATGCACCTTAATTGCAAATCTGTTGTCGCTGTT
>VOQJ01003688.1:3169-16887 GCA_015052665.1 Apistogramma diplotaenia
CTCCCCACACTCACAGAGCGCACACGGTCACGCGCACGTACCACCGCACTCCCCCCCCCCCAGCTCACACATACACACACACAGCGGATGTTCTCAAAATGTTACATATCTTCAACCATCAAAATGACAGAAATATAATAATCTCAGGAAGCTGTCACGAGTATCAGTTATCAGTAGGATTATAAGCAGCATAACGATCAAAAGTTGAGTATACATAAACTTGATCATAGACAGAGACGGGGGAGAATTTGAATGTCATCCAGGTTTAGAGAACTGGTGGTTGGAGCTCTGTGTAATGTACCAGTGCCTCTTTTATACAAGCTGTGATTCTGTGACAGGCAGTCTTAACAGGCTCTCTGTGCATGTTTATCTTATGATTCCTCTCCCTCTCTTTCCAAACTCTTAAGCAAATACTTCTCTCCTGCTCAACTTGGCCTGAAACAGGAGGTCTGGATCTTACACTGAGGATGGCACTAAATTTGCCTTCTGCTGTGAAGCGATCCAGCTCTCTGTTGGTTTAAAGGTTGAGCTATTATGAATCAGCACTCCCCTGGTTGACAGGCCGAGTATTTACCTAACATTTCTTTAAGCACATTTAAAACCGCACATATTAAATTTTAATAAAACAAAAATATGGCCTTAAAATGTTTGGCAGGATACTCACGTTCCCGAAAAAATAAATAAAACTGAGAGTTCATATGGAAGTGATTAGAATATTATTAGTTCTAGCATGAAATTATCCATTTATATTCTCATTCTGATGCTTTAAGCCTAAGAGGGGAAATAAATACAGCTTTCAGATTTTGCAGAGAGATCAGACATGTCAGGTATGAATGTCATTATTCTACTGACACGCAAACAAACACAGCAACAAAGATTTCATCAAAGAAGATTCAAAAATGAAGGGGTTTATTTATCTGAGCAGCAAAAAGCCATTAGTCTTTGTTATACCTGTCAGCCCCCTGTGTGAAAACACACAAAACGCTCTTTTCTCATGTGTGTGTACGTGTACATGTATGGTTTTATTTTTTGTTTTTCTGTTTTCTCTCTGTGACATCCCGAGTGCTGCCTTGGGTCAGCTGAGGAAAACACCAAAGTCACCAATACTTTTGATAGCCATGATCATCCTGAGACCTTTATTAGATAATTCTGCTTTAAACATTCACTTAAAAAAATGCTTGATTACCCTACAATTTAATATTTGAGCACATTATAAAGTGCCTCGATTTAATGAACTATCATTTATGATGGGAAAAGGTTATTTTAAGATTCGGCTTATCGAGAGAAAAAGATGAGTGGCAGTGGTTTCTTAAATAATTTCTGTTGATGATCCTCAAAGGAAAACTAAAAATGAACTAATTCCCGAGAGGATGTTTGAACCTTCATCGTGCCTCTCTCAACGACAGCTTCAATTTCCTGCTGAGCGTCTGCCACACCTTTTCACACTCCTCATTTGTTAGAGAATGGCATTTTTGCTAATATTGCTCTTCTAATAAGCATATAGATGAAAAAAATTAATTGGAAAAACAGCCAGTGTTGAATGCAAATGACTGGAGCGTGTTTGGGCACTTGTTCTCTCATTAGTTGAGCACTGTTATTATCGTTAAACTGGTTGGATGTTTTTGCCTGAGTAATTTGGAGGAGTTCATGCTTTTCTGTAGAAAAGAAGTTAATTTTTATTATTTTTTTATTTTGTGTGCGTACATTGATTTATCCTCTGGGCTGAAACAGCTCCATTAACTTTTTATTTGCTTTGTTACTCAATCTTAGTGATACTACTCTTAGTGTTTATGTTTTTCTTTCCTTCGTCCCGCTTTATCTTCTTTACAAGGCCCATAGAGCATTCTTTACACATCCACCATCCATTCTTCTCCCTCTGCCTGACTTTTATTTTTGTTAGCCTCTCCCTCTTTTCTGCCACCGCTCTTCTTTTTTTCCTCCATAAAGAGCATATTTTCTCCTTTTAAGGAAGGCTGCACTTGCTCAGCCTAAACTTCTGTAGTAGATGAAAGAAAATATATCGTTCTCACAAAGGAGATGGAGGCAGATGTTTTCATGAGGGCTGGGTTTGGAAGATGTTGCTCAGCGATGTTCACGATCATGTCTGAAAAGGCTTTAAATCTTCTGGGTGTAAATATAACAGAAACAGGGTCAATGAGGCACATTTCCAAAGGGCCGGAGGGCAGCTTTGGGAAAAGAACAGATTTCCAGCTTGTTCCCGTTTTCACACGTGCACCCAGACGTTATTGACAGAGTCGTATGTGTGAATGAAAATGTCAGGTTCAGTTGGATCAGGCCAGGTTGCAAAGGCCATGTAATGGCTAATTGCTCCCAAATGAGAATCGCACAGGTTGTAGTCTGGTGAGACCTCTGTCATAAGTCATATGTCCTGCCACCTGCACGCTCTACTCATGCAGCACTCACCGAAAATGAAGGCGTATTTCCAGCCCCGAGAAGCAGATTTTCTCCTGTTGCGTGATACATGTGCGCTGGACAGTGTCCCGTCCTGATTCTGCCAAAATTAAGTTCATTTGTGGAAATCGATCTGCTTAATCAAGTGTAGAGTGTGTTGATTTTTCATGAAATGAAAGGATCATCATCTCAGTAATGACAGTCACAGTCTAAAAAAAAACAAAAAAACAGCATTTACCATCTTTACTAAAGTTTATCCTCTCAAACTAATGAAAGCTGCAGAAAAAAAATTGAACACAGATTGTGGAGCAGTATATTAAAAATGGCTGCAACACCTCAATCCTCCCTTTTTAAAATTCCCACAGCAGCATGTTTAGACTCCCAAGGGCAGAAACAACTTGTGGATAATCCAGGTGGCTCAGTCAGAGCAGCTCCGTCTAAAGGTTCAAGTCAATGAAAAGAAATCCCGTGGATTTGGATGCTTGTTACCGCGCAGCCTCTCGTGTCTTTCTTGTTTTTCTGTAAACTGTCTAAAATTTGAGGAGACACGACAGGCACGGGAACAAGTGCAGGGATCGCGAAACATCCACGGCAAGGTGTGTGCATAAGCTTTGATGGAAAAGGGAATCTAATCTGTCTCTGAGATGACAGAAATCAATTAAGGTTCTTCTGCTTTTTAAAAAAACAAGTTATTTGTGTTTTCCAAGTGAAATACGACAAGTAGCCAACATTGTTCTTCGGTACTTTACTTTCCCACTTTTATATGCAAGTGTGAAAAACACTGCCGGTTGGGATCCACAGGCTTCAGACCCTAATTTAGTCTTCATGGCTATGAATGCAAAACACAGTTTATTAGAGCCTTGCTAATAATTCACCTGCTTGTGCTAAAACAGTGCAATAAAATGTGCAGGTGCTGGTAGCTGCTTCTCAGAAGAAACTGGCATCTCTTTTATAAGTGTTTTGGCATTTGAAAAAAAAGAAAAAAAAAAGAATTCCAAACAGCACCGCCTCATCCCAGATTCAATAACATGTCTCAAGATTTATTGAAGAAGCTTTCGAGTGACCTTAAAAGTTCAACGTGAAAAGAAGTAAAACACTCCATGAAACATATCGCCTCATACACACACACACACGAATGTGCAGAGGAGGTTTGTAGAGCTTGTTGTTTTAAAATAACAGACAGGTCTTAAGACATAAATTTGAAAGAAAAAAAAACCACACACTCACTCACACACTCACACACGCACACACTGTTGATATTGTAGCTTGAAGTTTTGTTTATGCAATTATGTGGCTTGTAGAGGAGTTTGCTGCAGACTGCCAGCAGGGAAAAGAAGCCTGTGTGATGTGGGAGCACTGCTTCATAAAATGCCTTCTAGGTTATTTGCCCTTTTAGCTATAAGCTCACCAGGTGATCAACAATACACCAAGAAATCCGCTTCTGAAAAGGGCACTGAGCACAAAAAGGCAAGAGGCGGTTCCCCAGTGCCTTTGAATCCTACTAGCAGGGGATAGAGGGCTGCTTTTGGTGATTTTATGAATTAGGATATTGGCCTCCCTTCTCAGTGGGAGGGGGTCTCCGTAGTGGATTAACCCTGGTACATAACCTCATTCATTTAGCCGCCACAGAAGCACCTACACAGCATGCAGCTGAGCAAATCAAACTGTGGCAACGCTTCAGTGACTGACTGATCTTGACTTATTGTTCAGGATCTGATCTGCGTCAGACTTCTTTTAACGTGTCTTTCTTTCTCAGACAGTCACGCTGATGCTCGCTTTGAGCTTTCAGATTCGGTATCACCTGTTGAACGAATATCTCTTCTCTCCGCTGCCGCTGCATCCAGTGCACGCTGCTAGATTTAGAAGATAATTTATCAGGTCCTCTTTCACAATGTCACCTGCCTGACAAACACTCTCGCACCTTGACAACCACGCGTTAGCTTGACACTTAATTACATTTTCCCCCTTCCTGCTGCATAGTTAATGCAGAAAGTATTTACCTGTGGAATGCTGTAATGACTCTGCAATCTGAAGGCTGAGTTGGCTTTCAGAAGTACGCCACCCGCCCCGAAGGGAAACAATCTGCCTCCATTAGGGATTGATTTTTGCTATTTATTGACTTCCTCCAGAATTTGGAGGGAGGATGAAAAGATTTCACCTTGACATCTTTCAATGGAGGATATGTTTTTGAAAAGCTAGAGTGTAGTTGCCTTGAAAATAAGAAGCACGCCGAAGTGCTCGGCATCCCCCGCTGGAGTTTAGACAATATTTTGACAAGACTTTTTTGTCTGAGATGTGCGTGTGTGAAACCTCTTATTGTATCTCATTTTGTCATTTTGCAACAAAGTGACAGCAGTGTCTTCTTACAAGGCGGCGCTCGCACACTGACTGTCTCATGTTGCTTCACTTTGCCTCCAGGTCCAAGGAACTGATCAAGGAGGCCATCTTGGACAATGACTTCATGAAGAATCTGGAGCTGTCACAGATCCAGGAGATCGTGGACTGCATGTATCCTGTTGAGTATGGAAAGGACAGCTGCATCATTAAGGAGGGCGACGTCGGCTCGCTGGTGTACGTCATGGAAGGTAAACGCACGTGTGCATGCTGCTAAACTTGGTATTCTTAAAGGCCGCAAATTGATTTTTCTAAAAGACGCAAGTAGAATTATTCCAGAAAGACCGTTATTATAAAAATATGTCTTTATATATCTCAATATGGCAATCACAGACAATAAATTAAATGGAATTATTGTTTGTGATGTTGTATGACTCCCTCATGATCCTGTGTGCCCACCGAGTCCGTTATGCTTCAGGTCTTTTTAGCAGTGCTGACCAGCATGTGGTCCATTTCTTTCCTTATTTATTTTATAAAAGTGGGAGCGTGAAACCTCTGATGATGGCAACAGAAACACAACATGCACTGTGCTGCTGATGGGATTTGTGAAAGGGCAAGTGATTCAGCAGTGAAACGTTCAGCGAGCCGTCGTCCTTTACAATAGACTTGACCTCGGGGAAAATGGCCTCAGTCGGTGCCTGCATGATACAATCCATCACAATACAGAGGTGAATCTGGACATTCAAAGTCTGAAGTTCGGAATGAATTAATTAGTATTTAACGACTGGACTCCTCATAACTTTCACTTTCACCTGGCTCAGCGGTGACTGAGGAGCGGTGAGCTTGAATCTTGCAGGCTGGTGCAGAGACGGTGGCATTTAAAGGTAATATTTAACTAGGAAGAATGAATCAAGAAAATTGATTGTTTACTCTATTGTGGGTTACCGACTTTTATAATTGTGTTGGAGAAACATTTCCCAGAAGCCCCGTTTAGCCAAACATTGTTAAAAATAGATTTGTGGGAAAGGAGGACTAAAATAAGGAGATGGTATTTCTATGAGAGAAACATGGAAAATAATTTAATTATACCTAAAATCTATAATTCTGGAAAAAAAAAAATTCTCAGCTTACTTGTTTGTCTCAAAACTCTGTCACATCAGAAAGAAATCCCTCAACTTCTATAATACTAATAATTTATATGCCGACTTTAATGTGAAATAGTGTTTTTTACCCTGTACCTTTGATACTCCTGCTTACATAAATGGTCTCATGGTTTTCTCTACGCTGAAAGAAACCAAAAACACCACTTGTAAACCTTATCTGTACCTCAGATATGTAAAGAGTCACACAAATCATATGCAAAAGCCAACGGCGACTGGTAACCAGAGATAGAACTGGCACTGTGAGAAGGTACGGGGTGCTGTGGTACTGTTATTTATTTATTTATTTTATCTCAGCTCACTAATGAAACTGGAAATCATATGTGCAATTAATAAACCCGCTGTCAGATACTGTCAGACGGTGCTGACGTCCCTCTGAATGCAAAGAGCTGACAGTCCTCTTTAAAGGAGCTCAGAAGTCTGGGTTACAACTGAGGCTGGCCTGCTTTTCATTCACCTTCTACATTACTGTTTAAGATTGGGTGCAACAACTACTTGGATAGTTTTAGCCAGTTCGAAGCAAGCTGCTTGGTCAGGTTTAGGTGATGATTACAGTCTGTTACTCTTATCTGTATATCAGATATGCAAATATATGCAAAACACAACAGTGGACTGCACACTGGTAACCAAAGATAAAACTGGCACAGGGAGCGTATAAAGAATTGTTTTATTTTTTAAATTATCTTGATTTTTTTTGTATCTCTCTGACTACTAATGAAAAAATATGCGCCATCAATAGACCACTGTGGCTTTGAAGAAAGCAGGTCTGCAAAAGTCTGTGGTCACAGTCAGTGGATTTCAGTCAATCTCTGACGATCGCTCTGACAGGATGATTGTGCCAAAGGTGTGAGGTCACAAATGAGCAAGTGCCACACTGACATGATGAATAGGTTCTTCTCAAGCACAACTGAAAGAAAGAAATGAAAGATACAAATCTGTAAGGCAAGTAATTGTTGAGGGGCTTTGTGGGTTCCTCTTTGACAGTGATAGAAGGAAGAACTGCAGTGTAATTGGTAGTAGGGCTTCAAATCAGCAGTGGTCACACGCCACTAATATCACATGTTTGGTTAATTATTTTCCATTTTCAAATCCTTAGGGTAGGCTTAACATATTTATCTTTAGCGAACATTATTGCCTCTCGCTGGCTTCCACTAACTTCCGTTCCGCTCTGTGATCGTCTCCTTTTTGTTCCTCTCTTGTGTCCCGGCGAGTCCTTTGCCGGCAGTTTTCGCCCGAACTGTCCCTGGCCTTGATCTATTTTGCATAAAAGCAAATGTTGAAACCAATAGCCCAAGGGGGGCGACTTTGTACCAAGGTCTGTGGAAGCCCGGATCAGTCGGTGACATTCTAGTCCACGCTGACAGGATGTTTCCATGCAATGTCAAACACATAGTTGGCATCAACTCAACATTGTACATCATTTTCCTGGCAAATGAAGGGTTTGCTGCTCAGGCAGCTGTGTCATTTATTATTGAAACTTGGCAGCTTAGTCATTAACATTTTACTATAGTGCTGACATATCCATTATGCATCATGTAGGCATGTAAGGCACATGTAAACAACAGTTACACCAATAATAGCAGCAATAATAATAACGAATGATGCATTATATTATCACTCTTACGTCAGAATGCCTTTAAATATGAAAGTGCATAATTTATTTTCCACCCAGTTACCGATTGATTTTTCAGACAATTTCACAGCTCCCCTGTTGAAACAATAACAGGACAGCTACCCATTGTTGCAGATGCACTTGATAATTGGAGATCAGACAAAAAAAGGGCTGCAGACACAGAATGAGTGCTGGCATTGGCTTGTTGCTGTGATGGGTTTGCCTGCTTAGCAATGGCTGCCTTCATGAATGTTTCTAAGGTCTAGCTCGCATCCACCGGGCTCTAGATGACATCAGTCCTTTTATAAAATAGTGATTACAACAGAGACAAAAGCTCGTGTTTCCATGGAGATGGGATAGATTTTTGATTGGTTGTGTCACCCGCAAAGACCCACACAGGTGGCTAGTAATGATAATGGCTCGCACAATCACATCCAATTACTATGAAGTATTTACTTGAGAGGAAGAAACCCTTTAAGTTCTTTCATAGATTTCATTCATCTTAATCTAATGACCGTGCGTTTGCTGCAGTTGGAGTCAGTGTTAAGTAGGTTCTTGCATTGCCATTTTGTCTGTCTTTTTACTCAGTGGAGAGACGGAACCTTTGAAATAGGTGCAGATCAAGGACTTTATGTATCCTCTAATGCAAAATGTAACAGAGCCTAATCTGTAGTTTCAAGAATAGAGATTTTATCATTAAAAGCAATCTCACCCCGTACTATCAGATGGTGCTGCCATCCCTCTGGACACGAAGAGGTGGCGGTCCTCTTTTAAGAAGTCTGGATTACAGCTGCAGCTTGTGTCTCGTTGTGGAACTTTGTGTCGCTTGCTTTTCATTCATTCATATTGGTTAAGATTGGGTGCAACAACTACTTGGGTTGTTTAACCCTGCATCTTGGACCATGATGGTTATGAGACCCATAGCACCCATACTTAAACGACTTCATGACAACAATGCCAAAAGCTCCCTGTGCATGTCTGTAAGATGCTAGTGGCTTTGATAAAATAGCAGCATTTCATATAGTGGGAATAAAACTCTGCTGAATCATTCATTTAACCACCTGAATAGTGGGCCACAGCAAAAAAATGCAACATGTGTAGATCACATAATCAGCTTACAATATAAATACTGATTGCTGCAATTGTCAGCAATCAGGTACTTGAAGGGGTTCTTCAAAGTGACACAGTAAATGGTTTTGTGTTGTTAAGGTCACACATGAATCATGACACGTCACAAACCTGCCAAATGTGAAGGTTACCTGTGAGTGTAAGATTAGAGAAATATCCAAGGCTGCAAGAAATGATTTTTTTTTTTTATTGACTAACCTGTCACATCTGGTCTCAATCTGACATTTGGTCTACAAAAGGTAAAGAAATGTTGACACAAAGTCCATCTGACCACAGGTCCAAAATCCTAAGACCTGCAAAAACCCCCCCCCATGATATGATAACTAAAAGCACAACTTAATTAGCAAATTTGTTACTTCTCTGTTGATCAACTAGACTAGTTTAGATGTAAACCCAGGCATGGTTACATTTAGTGGTTTAATGCTTAATGTGTGTGTCTTCTGTGTGTTTGGAAAAGAATTACAAACTGAAACATGTTTCCTTTGCTTGACAACTTTTGAGATAAGATATATTAGGCCCCTCCTTACTAGATTTCATCTGGGCCAACTTGACATTTACATTTGAATATCACTTAATATTCCTTCTTGGTCCTGTATCTTTCACCCTGTCTGAGAACCAAGGGAAAACAAAAACAAAAAATCTAGCCAGAAACATTGACGCATACGTAACAAAGAATCTGAATTATGGATTTTTTTTTCTATCTGTCGTCTTTTAGGTACATCTAGATGACTGCCCTTGCTGTATATTTTATTAGTTTTACTGAGTATGAAGGCAGCGCAGACAGAAAAGTGAGGAAAGTGAGGGGAGAGGTAATGTTACAGTAGAGTCAGCTCCAAACCCAGAGTGCTCATGGTACACTGACAGCTACTTTGACAGGCTACTATATTCAAGGCAACAATTGATGCACCGTATGCTATTTTATTCAGGTGGATGTGTTCAGGGGATTTCAGAGCGCACCCGAGATTTGACATTTTATCTACACAAATAGCTTAGACTCCCAATTATTTTATTTGACCTGCTGTTAGGTGAGACAAGTACAATATCCTGACAGATCAAGGAAAAAAAAAGTGTTTAAAGTTTAAGTGGCATTTTAAAAAGCCTGAATAAGACAGAAATGAACAATGTGCTGTTTTGAAGCGCGTACCAAACCACTTCTGACAGTCATTTCTTTTCCTGCTGCTTTTACTGAGCCATACCTCAGAATAACAATGAACAGAAATGTTTACCACTGTGACAACACGCTAGTTTCTCTCTACAGTAGAAGCATCTGATGGTTTGTCACTCCTTATGGCACGACACCAGAAACCGACCTGTTTGCGTGTAGTTTTAATGAAACATAAACAGCACAGAAAAATGAGAGGCATGGGTGTCTGTCTGCATTTTAATTTTATGGCATATTTTACCCCGTGTTAATTCCCTTCAGCTTCTACTAGCACCTTATCACCTCTCTGGCACCTTGCGCTCTAGCTCACGTGCAGTGTTTTTAGAACACAACATGAAAACATATCACTCTTTAATCTTTTGATACTTGTTATAAAATCGTTAACTATTTAACTGACTAATTAACCACAAGTCAAAGTGATAACAATTGATCAAAATGCTTTGACAGACGAGCAAAAGAAACAGCACAACCAAACCAAAACAAAATTAGGGTTACGTTTAACTTAAAACAGTTATTTAATAAAAAAGGAAGAAAAAAAGAAAGACGTGATTTAAGACTGCTTATTAAACTGCTTATTTTCAGTTGATTTCAGTAGATTTTACATGCAACTCTCCCTTTGCCAGACAGCTAAACAACAACAGCTAGTTATAAGCTAACATTTTGCAAGCTAATTTTAGACGTGAGTGTCCCAAAAAAACCAACCAGTTTGATTACTTTCTCACATCATATGAGCTTCTGAGTCCAACAATGTTAGATACACTTCCAAGAAAATTTCACCAATGCTAGCTAACAGCAGCAAGAAAAGTTTAGGATAGCCTCAACAACTCACCTCAATATCGCTGTCATTGGACAGACGTGAGCTTCACTGACTCATCAAATCGTATTGGACTCCATTCACAAAGTTTTACAGCCTCCTGCAGCCTAAATAGACGTGGACCAGCTGAGGTGATTAGTGGACTGATAACCTAGACTCACTACAGATGAAGGCTGACCAGAGTTGTTTGTCCTACAGTGGCCACTATAGCTAAGATTATATACTTTAATTGGTAAGAAAACATAACTCATTTTAATTTATTTTATTTTTACATAGGGACAAGTTTGTTATGTGAACCAGGCAACACACCACAGGATTTATAGTCTAAGCTAGTTTGCAATCCTCATCCTTAGGTGGGCCTTTAATAAAAGACACACACAAAAAAAATCAATAACATACGCAATCAAAACAGTAAATACACACACACAAAAATCAAACCCAACAAAATACCACAGGGCAGAAGCTAGAACACCATAACAAAACAGTAAATTATTCATGGCCGTATGACTGGTTAATCTTTAAAAACAGTTTCAGTTAAATTTTTAAATGATTCCAGTCAGGCTCAGATTAAGCTGATCTGCAATCTGCAATCTACTGACATGCAGTGGTGAGATGTTCATCCCAGTCTGAAATTCGGACAGGTGTTACGGCCTAAACGACTTCATCCTCCTGTTTGCGCGAAAGGCCTCAGAGAGATGCTTTCTGTTCTAACTGGCCAATGAGGCAGAATAAAGGGAGATGGACTCCTCTTTCATTTTGAGCAGCGTTTAGAGATGTAATCACTAGGGGCACCCGAGTGTGACTCAGTGTCATAGGTGTAAGAGGACACAAGATGTAAAGCAAATACTTTCACTGTTATCACTGCTTAGGTTACAGCTACTAAAACCAAAAGAATCTACTTCTGGTCTTTGTAATTATTTGCATATTAATGAGGTAATGTGAAAATAGCAAATGCATTTGGTTACAGAAATGAGAGTGCACAAACCCACTACATTGTTGCCTGGCAACTTAAATAATGCAGACTTCAAATTGTAGCTGCTGTTGCCGTCGGTGTATCCTGGTAAAAAGCTCCACAAAGTAAAATGTTGAGGCTCACAAATTTTGCTTTGATTGCCCCCTGAGAATACAGCATGTAGCCGATATTCAATGCAACAACTGCTACACACACATAACATAACACACTGCTAAGGGGCATGCCTAAGCAGTCTGCTGAAAAGACATGTAACAAAACTCAATATTCAACTATCTGGGAATAAACTAGGGTGTAATGTCGACTCCAATCCTTTTTTTTTTGTGACATGATATGCAATACAATCACTGACAGGAGACTGAGTTGCATATATGAGCTATCAGCACTCATGATAACTTTAATGAGGCTCTCAGTGGAGGTTTAATAAGGTGTCATCTGGGGAAAAGGTTAGAGGTTTGTACTTGTAATGATGTCCAAAAGAGCTGTCAGGATCAGGGCTGCAGCTTCGCATCTGCACGTTTAAACCATCAAAATCCCCTGCTCATCAATACAGGCATAGACGTAAGTGTGTTGCACGATACACGTGTAATAACAATATTCTTCGCTGCTGCTGTGTTATTATGCGCTCTGTTATTATGCATTATTCTGTTTCTTCACTTCAAGCACGCCATTGCTGATGCAATAGCGAGGCATGATAAATCAAGTCCTGTGAAAGAGCCTTCAGAAAAGAATTCCTCTTCCCGGCATCATTTTATTCATAATTTAAAAGCTGAGATATTAATGGTGAATAAAGCAGATTCAAAACTTTCTGCAGAGAAGCACAACACCACAAATGAAAAGCAGTGAACAGACAGACTAAAAACATGGAATAACTGCTCTAAAATCACGTGGCTCATTGATTTTTTTTAGGAAGGTGGACAAACATCTATCTGCAATCACTAACATACAATAGCCTAATGATCTGAAATACTTCTATCAAGAAGAATATAGCTTCAGCTAATGTGTAATTTATGTGCAAATAGTGCGCACGAGCGTGTTGCAGACTAATAATCTCACCTACGCTGAGCAGAGCACCATCTGCCCTGAACACCAAATGAAAATACTCTTTCTCTGGCAAGTGTCTTTTCTCATTTGCCCTCCCTGCATCTAAGTAGTTCCCTTTGTCACTTTATTTCATTCTCGCATGTTTTCACAGACACAGACACACTGCTACAAGTTATCTATTCAAAATACCCCTACACAAGACCAGACACGTGCACATTTCCCTCTATCACTCCTTCTCACATTTTACCAACTTTGACCCCAATCTGTCCACTTGTCACTATGCTTCTCCACTTGTCCACAGCTTCTTTTTTCTTTACTGTTTTTTTCTCTTTGCTACCCTTCACCTTTCTGTCTATCTTACCTCATTTTCATTCTGCCATCCCCTCTATGGCCTCTGTGTTTTTTTCCTCTTTCCGATTAGTGTGTAAAAGCTTTTGTTTTTCCCCCCCTCCTACTTAGAATAGGAATTGATCCCCATTTTAGCTCCGCTGAGGCCGATGAATGCAGCTCACAGAAAGAATTAGTGAGTAATTTGTGAATGATCTCTGAGCCTTTATCCCCTTTGTGGCTAACCCCGCTTGTGAGTGTTCCTCATCTGGAAAGACGATGAAAGCAGTGTGCGTGCGTGCGTGCGTGCGTGTGTGTGTGTGTGTGTGTGTGTGTGTGACATAAGAGAAGCAGGGATAGGAGCCAGGTGGCACTGACAGAGGGAAGAAAAAAAGGGCTTAGAAGCCTCTCATGAGATGAATATTATGCAAGTTCTTGAAATTACATTCATGTTGGCAAAGGAAGGCACTTTACTGTAAACCTGTTGCTGTAAAAGCATGTTCGTGTTTGAGAGTGTATGGGGAAGTGGGGGTCACCAATGATGGAAGAAGCATGTTGGCCTTTAAATAAAATTGAAAATATTATTAGAAGTAAAAGTACTGCATTCAAAATACTATTTGAATAAAACATACCATCAAGTGCCTATGTGTGTGTGTATATATATATATATACATATAAATAAGATGCAGCAGAGAACACACATTAACTTCTGCGTCACACTGGTGATAAGGAGCAGGTGTCTCAAACAGCAAACA
>VOQJ01003688.1:16907-27782 GCA_015052665.1 Apistogramma diplotaenia
TTCCCACTTGAAAATGGTGGAGCAGCCCAGGAGCAAAATCTGAAGGATTATTGTAGTTTTTTTTTTTTTTTACTTTGGTGTTGTGCATTGGGAATTTGTCCCCAGGGTAAGCTTGGAAAACTGTCCTATGTGTACCCCACCTCTCACAGCAAAAGCTGAGAGCTGCTGCAGCCCTGGATAAACTATTAAGAAAATGAATCTATGGATTGACAGTGCACAGTACTACTGTAATGCACTTAGGCATCTGAGGGAGAATATTTGCCACAAACCCTACATCTGGTGTGTGTTTTCATTCCATTGCGCACCCACTCACAGTGCAGTCTTTTGGCCACACAAAACAATCACCAATTTCCACCCACTTTACTTACTAGACTTGGCTCCCTGCAGCTGTCTTCACCAACAGAGAATTCAATTTGCAGGAATTGCCATTTTTTGAAGTCCCAGAGATCCAGCGCACATCATATATGAGCAAGTGCAAGTGGTATGACTTCCAGGTAGCAATCTAAAAATAGCAGGAGCACTAGAAGCAGTCCAGAGGTGCACCTTGAAGCAGCCAATTCAGATCTTACCTTATCAAATCAGGTAAGGCTTTTGATTTTAATGGATGGAGTCAATTAACTTTTTGATCACACCTCATATTGGATTTTGGATCCTAATTGTTGATATCAGTTCAGTGTTGCATCTGGAGCAAATTGTAATTACTTTAAACACTTCTGGGCAGCTTCAGCGATAATATTGATGATAATGCACAATTTATTAGTGATTTAGCTGAAGTAGAATTGAGCTAAATATGCAAATGTTTAAATATGAATATGTCAGTGATTAAGTATATGCAGTTAGTTTCATTCCACCACCGGTGGCCACGGACTTGGAGTGTGACAGGATAAGTTATGTTTGCTGAGGTTTTGAATGTGGATGCAAGATGGGGCACCAGTAATCTGCTCCGCAACAGTGACAGACTAATCCTTCCTTCACCACAAGACTAACACATGCACAGAGTACACACACAGGCACACAGGCATCCACACACAAATGTTTGCATGAACACGTTTGTATACACACGTGTTCATGTGCAAATACACATGCAGGCATGTGCAGTATATAGAAAATTAGAAAATGTACTCCGACTCTTAACCTGTGGAAGGTGCCACTGTCTGTCCTGTTATTGTCAACTCACCTACGTAAATACAGTGAGTTTAGAATAGACAGATTCATCAGTCAGCAGTGGTGGAGTCAAGGTTTGCAGGACTTAACGATAAGGGTTTATTAAAAAATTTCGGCTCACTGCAAACTTTTTTTCATTGAGTCCCCTGAGTTAAAATTCATCTCTTTGTTCTCCTTTTGATCTTTGATTGCCTCTGCCAATTACCCTCCACCCCACCATGGGAATTCTCTGTGGGTTTCTGCAAGGTACAAAGCACTGTTATAAACCAGCTTTGTGCGTATTCTGTTTGTGAGTTTTACGATGGGAGCAAATGGCAAAAAAGACTTTTTAAAAACTCAAATACAAAGCAGTTTGTAGATTATCTCAGAGATTTTGAAAGTATTTTATCAGCCAACGAGATAAAACAATTTGCAACTCATCAAATTCCATTTAATCTTTTAATAACTAGATAAATATCTGTTCATCCACCACTTTGGTCTAGAAAAATCTCAGTAAGTGCAACCCAACAGACATTATGGTACTGCGTAAAGATGTAAACACAAACAGATTCCAATGATTTGCAAATGATTTAAGCCTCACAATTAAATTAAATCAATACCAACATATCAAATGCTGGAAAATGTGCAGCTTTGAAGAGGTTGGGCAACAAAAAACACTTAACTTGCAACATGATTGGATATTAAGAGTAAAAAGAGCATCCTGGAGAGGCTGAGCCTTTCAGAAAACCGATAATAGGATCATCACAGGCAAACAGATTAATTAAAGAGCAACATTTTTGATTGTAGAATTGTGAAGAACTCGATTTTCAGAGACTGGAGAAAAGCACAAGGCTGAAAAATAATATTGAATTGCTGCGACTTTCAGGCAGCACTGCATTAACCCTTCAAAGCCATGAACCATGAAATAATTTCCAGAAAATTAATTTATTTTGAAAATGGAGTGTTTATTGATCCTGAAGTTCAGTCCCATCAAAGAGGTCTTTATTGGTCTATTCAAACTCAAGAAAAACCAGAGACTTCACCTGTGATGTGCCTGTGGATTGTAACTTTTTAACACTGTAACTGTACGCTGGTGTGTAAACGGAGGATGCCAGTGGCAGGGTTAGATGGAGGCAGATGATCCACTGTGGCAACCTCTAAAGCCTATTACTCGTGCAGCTCCTATCAACAAAAGAGTTAAATAACAAAAAGATTAAAGTGTTTTATCAGTTTTCTTGGCAAGAAGTAAGGCTTGCCTGCATCACAGCCAGGCAGACTGGAGAAAACTACTTATGTTACACTGGATCAGATGCAAGTTGTTCTTTTTTTTTTTTTTCTTCGACAACTTGTTAATTAACATTAAACTCTGAATAGCAGTGAGCCATGAAATTGATGCCAGTTGAGTCTGTGATTGTTTCTCTCGCTCAGTAATGGGGATTTTTGGAGTCAGACATAAATTTTACAACACATGAAGACCTCCATGTGCCATCCACTGAAAACCTTTGGTGCATCATGAAACTGGAGAATAAATGTGCATCAAACAACAATTAGAAAATGTTTTGTTTTCAATGACTGGCCTATCTTCAGATTCCAAATGCTTGCAGAATTTCGTTAAAAGAAGAGGCGAGACCCCTGCATGAATGCAATTTTTATAAATAAATTATAGTTCAAGTTCTCTACTCATGTTTTGTGACATCATGTATGCATGCGTGTATGTGTATGTCTGATGCTCAGATGAGACTGACATTGTTTGGTGATACAACAGGCTACTGAAATGAGAGAATGCTGTGGAAATGAAAGGGGCCCATTATTGTTGCAGTTTTCCATATTAATCTGTATTCCGCTGTCAGAGCTGTCTAATTAAGTCCAGTCTGCATAAAAGAGACGGTACAGTATATTCACATGGCAAGGATGCTAACTGCTAATTACAAGGCGGTGATTTGGTGTGTGAATACAAAATGATCATTTTCACTAACCCCTGCTTTTCATCAGCTTGTCAACATAGTAGCAATAATCTCAGTTTGATGAGTACAAGAGTAGCAGGGATGGAACCAAGGCTATTATGTTTTAATGAAAACACAGAAGGGGCAAGTAGATGTAGCTGTCATATCTAACCTCACATTTCCTATTATCACCGTTAAATGAAAGTAACTTTCAGTGTGAGGCTGCAAGACTAAAAAGGTAGATGTGGTATTACAGTATGTTCTTGCTGAATCTCTGTGTCCAAGGTAAAATGATGTAAAAAGGGTGAAACCAACTGTCCTCCATGTCGACACTATTTAGTGGCTTTAGGTCTCCCAGGCAACAATAAGATTGTAGTGTAATTTTCAGGAAAAACCCCCCAAAACAAAACAAAAAAAAAGTATTGCACCCCCAATTTATATCGCAGTGTTTTGACATTTACAATCGAATCCCTCTGAAGGCTTGGTGTAATTTCCTTTGAATAGTAGAAGACAAGTAATGAGTGGGAATTTTACAGAAAGATGCTCCTAAGTTTTGGTTACAGATAGGCTTCACCACTGTTGCACAGGGGATCTTCCAGGGGATCTTCCGCTTGAGGTGGGGGGTCTGAAATATGAAAAAATGCAAGTTTCTGCTACTGCTCAAAGTTTTCTGTGCGCTCGAAAAGATACCACGTTTTCATATTATGGGAGAAAAAAAAAACGCCCCCCCCCCCCCCCTTCCCCCCCCCCCCCCCCCCCCTCCCCCCCCCCCCCCCCCGCCTCCCTTTTTCCATTACCTTTTTTGTTTTTGTTGCAAAAATGGCGTAGGTTGTCTCCAGATACGATCCAAATAGCAGTGCATTTAAAAAACTGTTAACTAATGCAGAAATTAATGGAGGTGAACTGAATGCACTTCAGCTGTAACAGCTGCGATTTAGTCAGCAGATCTTTGATTTTGCTTCAGCTGGAATATTGCACCTATTTGTGTGCACTAACTCTGAGAGAAGGGAGAACAAGGAAGTCTTGAGGTGCAGCACCTTACACATCTATGTTCGTGTAAGGTGCTCTATCTCAAGACTTCCATAGCATCTTGTATCGGGGCTGATTTTGGCACCACCTCCTACGACAACAGCATTAGTGGATTCCAGCAGCACAGCAAAAGAATCGCTATCTACCATCTGTACTTTCCACTTCCAAAGCTAAGACTTCCAAAGCTGCAGAAGGAGACTGCAGCACGGGCTTGCCGAGAGAAAGCTGATAATAATCAACAAGCACCGTTTGTGTAGATGATGCAGTTTCCAAAGAAGTCTGGAGGATTCGGGGCAAGCTTTTTGAATGTGAGCGGCAGAGAGACGGCAGCTGGGAGTCTGTTTGCAGCTGTTGTTGGTGTTGATGGTGGTTGAACTAGATTTACAATTTACTGGACAGCTCAGGATTAAAAAGAAATGAATGAGTACAATGCAGATAGTAATTTTAGTGGTATTCAAAGACAAGTTCCAGTTTCTACTTGATAAAGTATCGATCAGACAACGGGATTAATAAGCTGAATTCCTCACTGAGGAGAAGAATGGGAATCATTCTTTTATGTGCAAGATCATGTTTGACTTAAATGCTGATTTTCTAACTCTAGAATAAAATGTGAGAAAAATATACATCCAAGACCACATCAGTGGTGGCACATTGGTTCTCCGTGTACCTGCTGTGGGTTCCCCACAGATACTCTGACTTCCTTCCACAGTTCAAAGACATGAAAGTTAGATTCTTGGTGATTCTTAATTTCTTGTAGATGTGACTGAGCCTGAATGGTTGTCTGCCTTTCTATATTAGTCATACAACATACTAGTGAGCGCTTAAGGGTATACCTCATCTCTTGCACTATGACTGCTGAGGTACGCTCCATTGCCACCAGTGTTTCTCTGACCAACGCGAGGAGTGAAAGTACTCAAGTGAGCAAGCAAGAAAAAGAAGGCTTGCGTAATAAATTGCCAGGAGTTTGTGGTTAGGTAAAAGCCATTCGCAGACATACAACAAAAAGCTAATGGTGCAGCAGGTGCGAAATGCTTTCAAAGTACTGAGCATTTCTTCAGCTTCCCCCATGATATATTAGCTCTCCTGACAGCCTTATCCTGACAGCCAATCACAATTTGTTAAGCTACAAACAGCTTTATTTAGCCACAGGATGTGATTGGAGTGGATCTGAGCAACAGGGTGTTGCGACTTTCGTACCTTTAATTGCAAAGCTGTTGAAGGTCTTTACATTCTTTGCCATCCTCTCTCACAAAGAACTTAATTTAATAATTTTTTCCACAGGTGATTATGACATCATTAGATAAATACACTCCCTGTCTGTGTGATGATGCTAATATTGAGTACATTTTTATAATTAGGTAAATATTAGGCCCTAGAGAGGCGTGTTTGGGGACTGGTCTGATTGACAGAGCTTATTTCAGGGTGACTGACATGCAGTTATTATCCGCTGTCAGTGAAATCGGCAGAAGCTTTTCCACAGAGAATTCTGCTGTTTGTTGCCATGTTTAATGAATCTTCTGTTTACCAAAATGATGCATTGTACTTTTAAAAACTGGACTATCACCTCTTGAGAGCTTTCCGACATTGATTCTTTTTGTAAATAAATTCAGATTCAATCCCATTTCATTTCAGGTATTTTCTGATTCAGGTTTATTTATGTAGCAGCAAATCTCCACAATAGAGGCCTCAAGCCACATTATATTCTAAGAAAAAGAATACACAGTTTGCGATTGCAACACATATCTGAGTCCAAACACAATTCCCCAAATCAAACAAAGTTAAAATTGTGATCTTTATTCAGCTCTTATAAAGTGGCTGTTCTCCCAGGTGCTACAATAAAGTTTAATATTCAGGCATCCATGGAAAAGAAGATTTATAAGGTTTTGTGGAGTTAAAAGTTAGTAGGAAGTTAGCCAGCTAGTTTCCATCTAAAGATGATTAAAAAAGTTGTGACTGAATAATTTCTAAAACAAACAAACAAACAAACCTCACTAAAACTGGCAGCTCTGCTATAACTTTTAAATTAAACAAAGATGGAAAGCTAAACAATGGTGATGTCTGTCGGGTTAGTGAAGTTGAGTTGGCTGCAGAACTGTGCTTAGGTTAATATTAGCTTGCATTAGATGTAGGATGACGGCTAAATTGTGCCTAATAAAAGTTAATGTTGAGTTTGGGTACAAAAAAAAACATTAGAGAAGACAAAAACTGACTAAACTTCAGTACAGCGTCTCAGCTGAGCCCATCCACAACACAAGCGTGGTTTGGATATTTCATATGAAACGTTTAAATGTCCACAGTGAAATCTTAGTCGACCTGAGACTGATTCTTTTCTGAAGCCCTCAAATATTTGTTGTCCAGAACACTGTGAGCACACAGGTTGTAGTCAACATCATACATTTTTAAAAAGTCAGCTTAAAGATGTGCCATACATGAATTTTGCAGAAACGTAGCAGGGGAGACTGAGAACGATCACTGATTGTATTTGGAGGGCTTGTTTCTATTTAATAAAACAAGACACAAAGCATCAAAACAGATAAAAACACATTTGTTCTCATCTCGAAGACCCTTCGAGACCGCCTCTGTCAAAGTTAGTTTAATTCCACTGTCAGGCTCGAAAATCTCAATCAATCCAGTAGATGCTTAGATCCAGAAACAGGGTTGCTGTTGGCTATAACTAGCAAAGATGACTTCAGGCCCTATAGTAGAATAGATACACCTGTGACACGTAAATCAGAAACTTAAACAAATTTGAGCACTGTGATATATGGCATGAACATGGTTATAAAATACCAGAATATTCTCACTGTTCATGTGGGCTATGCTTAGCTGCATGTCGTCATCACGGCCAAACATGGACAAGAAATACTGAGAGAATTATCAGAGACGCTAAGATTGGTTTCCAGTTAAAAATTCATGAAGACATCCTTGTATTGGGAGGTAGAACAAGCAATAGTACCTTCAATCAAAGTCACAGTGGTGTCCTCTTAAAATACGTCAACACACAGTGTGCTACTTTCACAGAGTAGCTTTGAAAAACAGACAGGCCTGGGCTTCAGACTTGGCACAATAGTTATCAATGGAAAAGGAGTCTATGAAAACTCAAACAGCGCCAAGGACATTGCATAACGTCAGCCTCTATTGATGGCATACAAGGGAAAAAAAAAAACCTTGCTTGTTGGTGCAAAACTGCAAAAGAACTTGAAAGGAAGTAGAATGTTAAGTGGATCTTTGCTTTCAGATAGAGTCAAAAATGTTTGGTATAAACCTGGCCAGGACTGGCACAGTAAATGCATCATCCTTAAAATGAAGCAGAGAGGTTGGTGCATGGTGATGCGGGGCTGCATAAGAGGAAAAGGCGCTGGGGAGATGAAATCGATAGAGGGCAGCATGAATACTTGTGGATATTCCAAAATATTGGCAAGCAAGCTGAGTCCCAGCCTGGCAGGAAAGTAATATTCGAGCATGATAACGATCCAAAAACACAGATTGCCAAAATCAAACAGGAAGAAAAAAAAAGTGAAAAATATGACCTGGCAAGTATGACGCCTGGCTGAATGTAATAGAGCACCCTTTGGTATTTTACAAAGAAACAGTAGAGTAACTCACCCCATTCAAAAGAAGCTGCTGAAAAAAAATGGCAGCACATCCCTCCAGAAAACTGTGGTGTCCTCCACGCTGAGGGGGATCGAGTCTGTCATCAGAAATAAAGCTGATGTTGCAGAGTGCTGAAAAATAAAAGGAGTCTCTGCTGTGAATCCCATATTTCAAGTCAATCTAAGCTGTTTAAAATTCTACACAAGTGCAAATATCCTATGTTTGACTTAAAGTAATGCACGTTCTTATTCAGGACATATTGTACACGGGTGTCCACAGATCTGCATGTACAGATAAGCCACAACATTATAACCACCTGCCTAATATTGTGTTGCTCCCCCCCGCCCCCTCCTGCTGCCAAAACAATTCCAAACCCATTTTGGCTCTGACACGGGATCTGTGAGGATGTCCTATGTTGTCTGGCAATGAGATGATGGCAGCAGTTCTTTTGGGCCTTTTGGGCTGTGGGCTGAATCAGGCCTGTGCTGGCGCGTTCTGCAGCTTCCAGTTGGATTGGGATCTGATGAATTTGGAGGGTCAGCAGCTGGAGCTCTTTATCGTGTTTCTCTAGTCACATTGTCCCTCTGGAAGGGGGGGGGGGGACCCTGCCATCAGGGAAAGCTTTTGCCATGAGGCTGTTCTGGTATGCAGCAGCACCTATAGGTGGATGTACCTGTCAAAGTGGCATCAAAATATTTCCAGCATTGTTCTGTTTGGTGGAATCTGCAGTGGAAGCTTGCTCATTAATCAAAATATCAATATCATTAATTGGCAGGCACAGTTAACCACCCATTTTTAGAACGCGTCTCAACATTTACAATCCGCAGCACAAACACAGCATCCTTTTTTCTGCCTCCTGTTTCATTGTTTTTGGCACTCACTTTGCATCATCCTGTTGCTTGAATTCTACAGTTCTACACGCAGGGATTTTCCAAAACAAAGCTCATGCCTGTTATTTCCTTTGAGCTCAAAAACAAGTCATTTCTTTCTTCATTCTGAGCCTTCTTCCCAAATTAATAGCAAAGCCCTTGCTGTTCTTTCTCGCTGCCTCACTTTGGCTTTGTCTTGCTGTTGGCTGACATCCATATTTCTTTTAATTTTGTTTTTAACTGGGGAGAAAAAGAATGCATGGCTTCACATGATTGCTGCAGAACAGCTAGTTGAAAGTTGCTGAACTTAATTGTATTGTTCAGCTCAGTAATCAGTAGGATTTTACTTTTAATTAGGTCTGCTGTTAATTAGCTTTAAAAACAAACACAATAAATTTAACTTGTAGCCTTTTCTCTTGAAAAAGAGCATTGCTTTCATATTGAGATCTATTTATTTCATTTCTCCATGTTCTGACTGAATCATTTGTCTTATTTTTCACCAGCTGCCTGTTTTTTGCTTGCTTTTTTAGATGCCACATTGTGGATTTAAGGGGAAAAAACAAGGTGAAAACACCAATAACTCAGAGTTAATGTGCTATTAAAAGCTACCTTTTCAGGCCGATTCAAAGAACCGCAATTTGTGAACATTTTTCCGAATAAAAAGCAGATGGTGATGTCTTTTAAAAACTTGGAATTTTCTGAACCCGTCTCAGTCTCTGCTGAATACATCCCACGCTCGACCAATCAAAAGACTTTTATGCTTTAGTCCTGTTTCTTTTTACCACACCATTCAAACTGTCAGACACAAGGTGGCTGTTTTTCATTATTTCCGAGCTGAAGACAGAAGTGTCAACTTGAGTGTTACACCACCTAAAACTTTCAGTGGTAAAAGCACTTTTTGTGACCAGCAGGAGCATAATAAAACAACACTCTTGATGCAGTCTCAGTGTTCCTACATCGCTCTAATGGTTAGGCAAGCACAGGGTAACTTGACCCGTAAGCAATGCCGGAAGAACAAGGCCCATGATGATGGGATGGTGGTTGTATGCTGTTCTCCCTGGGATTTGAACTCCCTCACATCCTGTTTCTAAATGTCTGCTTTGTACATGTTGAAAATATAAAATCTCCAACAATATCCTGTGACTGACCCCTTAAACTCGAACTTTATTTTTATCCTTGGTGTGAAAGACTCCATGTGAAAATGACTCCAGGATACTGGAGTAAATGGGGTGATAGAGAAGCATGTGCCATATGCTTCCTACAGGTGCACAAGCAAGTCAACTCATTACAGAAATGCGCCCAAAGACAGATTTCTTAATATAAATGGTTTATAATTTAGTCAGATATTCTTGTAGACCACAGAGGACAATTTAAATCACTCCTGTTAGAGGGATAGTGGGAGCAGATTCACTGCGTTTTTTTAATCTGTGAAGTCTTCATTGGCAGAGTGAGATAAAGTCAGTCTGAAAGACGGCACCCTTTTAATTTGAAATGCAGCCAGAATCTCATCTGATCTTGAGCCAGAGGGAAGTCTACTCGTAGGTCTGTCCTCATGCCCCGATATATGGAGCGCGCTACTGTCTGCATTCAAATGATCAGCCATTACCACAGCTACAGAGCCTTAAGGGAAGAATGCATGCTATGATAAATCGATTGCTATGCTTAAAGTAAGTTTAAAATGATGATCCAAATGCAGATCTCAGACAAGAAGGCAAGGCAAAAAGAGAGAAAAAGTTGAGCTTCAGCTACAGTATATGGAACACCCCAGACTGACTAAACAGGTCCAAACTGAACTGGTTTTAGGTTTTTTGAAAGCAAACTTTTCAGAAACCAATCAGAAGAAAAATTGCACCCTGGATTCGGCCTGACCTAACGGCACTGGTCACGCACTTTTCCTCTTTCCAAGCCAAACAAGTCCTCTGCTGCAGAGAATTTGTTTGTAACACGAGTAATTAAGAACAAGACAATTAAGACAAGAAACATCCATTTTCAGGAAGCTTGATTAAACTTGTGCCAAACAGACAACTGTTGAAGAAGATGGATGAAGCACATTTTCACCGCTTTTATGTGTCGTGCTGCTCCAATTCATTTTGTGAGCACATGCAAATACCAGACCGTATTAAATCAGCTCACGTGTAAACAGCTGACTCAAAGTCTTCAACTGCAGTACTAGTACAAGCAGGAAAGTCAAGCAGATGTCAAACAGATGTAAAAACAGCTAAACGAACTCTGCAAGGTGGTGTAAGGGGACGTGCAGATTTACTGACATCTAACAAAGGACAGTGGCTATAAATAAA
>VOQJ01003689.1:1575-18393 GCA_015052665.1 Apistogramma diplotaenia
TATAATTAAACGTATTTTTTTAAAAAATCACAAATTTTTTTAACCTGTATCGATTTTAATTAAAAAAAAAACACAAAAAAAACAAGAAAAAAAAAAAATTTGGGGGGGGGGGGGGGGTGAACTAAACTGCATGATGACAGAATGATTTCCATGGTTAAGGAAAACAACAACACCTAATCATGGGGAAGAACACTTTTGAGGAGGCAACGAGGGTGAAATTGTACCAGAATTCTGGAAAAAGAAAAGCATGGAGAAGGAGAGAAATAGCTCATGATCTGAAGAACACCACATCATCTGTCAAACATGGTAGAGGCAATGTTATGCTTATGTATGGCTGCCAGTGGAACTGGGTCACTCGTGTTTATTGATAATGTGACTGCAAATAGAAGTAGCAGGATGAATTCTGAAGGGTATGCGGTTGTACTCTCTGCTCAGAGTCAGCCAACTACTGCAAAACTGATCAGACAGTGTTTAACAGTGCAAATGGATAATGACTCACAGCATACTGCAGAAGCAACCCAAGAGTTTCATAAGGCAAACAACTGGGAAATCCTTCAGTGACCAGTTCAGTCACCTGATCTCAGCCTAACAGCACAAACAAGCAACAACTGAAGATCTCAAAGAAGGAAACCCAGCATTTGGTGATCTCCACGAGTTCTGGACTTCAGGCAGTCAGTGACTGCAAAGTATTTTCATCCAAGTATTCAAAAGAGTCCTTATAATTACATTGGCTTGTCCAATTAATCTTTAGTCTCTTAACATGAGGGACTATGTATAAAAATGGCTGTAAATCCTAATAAATTTAAGAAGCAATGTTCTTAAATCCTTTAATTAAATCTGAACATCTTGATTGTGTCATTTAAAATCCATTATGGTGCTGTACAGATGCAAAATTGCCCAAATTGTGTCTCTGTCCAAAAACCTACGGACTTCTCTGTGTTTTGGAGATTAGCAGAACAGAAGCTACATTAGAAATGGGGCTTGACTTTAGTTCTTTAAATGAAACATGTTTTTCTGAACAGCAGCCACAATTCTGCGATAATGCCATATGCTAAAATATAATCTAACTGCAACACTCGTGTGTAGCAGGCTCTGGCAGCTAATCCCGAGTATAGTGAGTTGACAGAGGTTGTGTTTAGCTGATTAGGACTTCATGTATAAGAGTGAAATACAACTACATGTTTCATTTATCCATTAAATGACCTTTAATATTCAAAAATTTCAGATTTAATGGCGTGAAGTGCCATGTTACATGGTGAAAATTAAGCTGTATTGCCAAAAGCAGTGCAGACCTATTTTTGTACACTACTGTTTTCAAAGTAATTTTGTTACATGAATTTTCCTTCTAGTTGTGTATCTGAATGTATAACATATATGTATGACTTATGTCTGCAGCTGCTGGAGTACGTAGGAAAAGGGAAAAGCATCGTGGACGTGGGCTTGGCTCAGGCCCGTCGGCCTCTAAACACACGCTTTCACTACTATGAACTGGAGATCACAGATGCTGGAGAGAAGTGTTATATTGCATTGGGGCTGGCACGCAGGGTAAGAAGCTCCTTGTTATAGTCATCACGATAATGATCACATGTCACTGGCGTTGATACAAGAGGTAATTTACTATATACACAAAGTGATTATCTGTCGGTAAAGAAAACTTCTCTCTGCCCCTCTAACACCTCATCGGTCTCCCTCATTTGCCCCACTGCTCTCACTGTTTCCAGTCTAAGTGATGGATGACCGAAAGAGGAAAAGCTCACAACAGAATAAATATTGTCTCATTTTACCGCTACATCTGGTTTTCCATAGAAGGTTGTTCCATATGCATGCTAACTTGTTTACTAGAGGACTTCCCTCCCCAAATGGGAAAGTTAGTCCTGCTACTTCGGCATTTCCAAATAATCAGTCATTATACACTTTTAAAAAAAAGAATACAAAAGAAAGTAAAATAATAATAATGCACAAGTTCCTCAGGCTTATCAGTCTAATGCTAATATCCTAATTAATTTGGATAATTTAGGTGGAATTAGATCCTAAATCAAGAAGACAGTGGGACTGCCTTTGGCCTCACAGGAAATTATGAACTGTATGCACATCCTGTTTAAGATAAACGAAACACTGTAATAATTGTTCGGGGTGCACTCATTGTATGGTTTGAATGAGTGATGTGAAATGAAGTTTGGCTCGGATGTTGTTGTCCTCCACCAGCTTGCTCGTGCTTGTTGTTCTTAGTTATTGGACACTAATTGATTGAGCGTCACTCTTCATAATCGCACGACTGCTTTGCCAGCTGGGATGGTGCTCTCAGCCTGGGAGGTAATGGATTGCTGTTGCAGACACCCTTGACGTTAAGCTCCCCCCGCACTCCTCTGCTGTTAGTTACTGTGTGTGGGCATGCCGTGCCCTCGGGTCAGACGTCGTGGAGAATAGAGCTCTGTCATTGTGCTGATTGTTTTCCAGGAATTGTTTTTCTCAGTGTGTCTGCGGTTTTAGTGGAGCATTATAAATCCATCAAACGGTCATTCCAGAGGTTAAGTTCCATCCCCCGTCATCTCCTGCGAGATGCATCAGTCTGCTGATGGGAAGTATTACCCCTTGTTACAAAAATCTAAATAAGGGTCTCTCTTTCTCTCTCTTTCTCTAGGGTAACAAA
The DNA here is from genome assembly GCA_015052665.1 of Apistogramma diplotaenia. Taxonomy (NCBI): domain Eukaryota; kingdom Metazoa; phylum Chordata; class Actinopteri; order Cichliformes; family Cichlidae; genus Apistogramma; species Apistogramma diplotaenia. The sequence goes on from VOQJ01003689.1 coordinate 4,226, forward strand.
TGCTTAAGTTACTAGTTGCTCAATGGTTGCTTATGTTGGATAAAGCAACAGTTGTTTATAGTACATTCCATTTTCTTACTTACTTGTGGTATTGTTCCAGTCTTCTCATGCTTTCTCGCTGCAACCTATAATTTCTTTACCTGTCACTGAGCCAGGACTCACTCCACTGCTGTGCTTTGAGAGCTAAACATTTTCCCTGTGAAGTCAGTGTTTTATTTGATGTATAAGAGAGCATAAAACACGTATAAATAATGATACAAGATCTCTGCTTGATTGACGAACCATGTTCTGGAAATACATCTCTGCACACCAAAACAAATTTTAAGAAGTCCACTTAATTTAATTGAAAAAAACAAAACCAAAAAAACCTAGCAGTATCTTCTTCAATCATCATCACCTAAGTTCTTTTTTTCCCCAGGACTACCCAAAAAACAGACATCCGGGTTGGAGCAGAGGGTCCATAGCTTATCATGCAGGTGAGTCTGATCCTGATGGTGGATGATTGGCTGCCACCGTGTTTCTCCGTAAACAGCCGCACTCCAATTAAACCCATGTTCCAGAACAGCGTCACTGTGGACATTGTGTTGCCAACAATCACACTGAAAATGGCACCAAACAAATGTTTCTGGCAATCCTGGAAATGGCTGAATGGTTAATAGTTTATCATTACTGGTGATTCCTTTAAATTGTATTAATGTGATATTTCTGATGGATTCTCTCTTACTTTGAGTACTTGGAAACAGTCAATACCTCGCTGAAAAACATTGCCAGTAAACTTCAGGGTGATATTGTTTCAGTATAATCGGTACATGGTCTCCCTTGTGTCTATGTCTGTTTCCTCTGGTTGCTCTGCTTTCCTCCCACAGTCTAAATCAAGCAGATCAGGTGAACTGGAAACTCCAAATTGCCTGCTGGAGTGGGCACGTTTGTCCAGAAACAATTCTTTGGAAAATGAATGAGCGGATGGATTTTTCTTTACACCGTTTATTAATAAATGTTGGCAGATGACAGATGTTTTGTGTCTTGATATGTGCATTTGTTTCTTTATTATGTAACCACGCTCTTGTGGAGGTGGAATCAAGTTCTAATCAGATTCCTTTTTGTTTTCATAGATGACGGGAAGTTGTTCCACGGCAGTGGGGTCGGGGACCCGTTTGGGCCACGCTGCCTTGAAGGGGACATTATGGGCTGTGGCATCATGTTCCCGCGTGACTTCAGTGTTGATAGTGGAGGTGAGCATGTTTATGTTGTGTCCGTTTTTGTCAGAGTGCCTTCACATGCTCATCCTCTAACTTTGTGTCTCCTTTCAGATGACGGTGATGACTGGGACTTTGATGGGGTTGCGAAGCCCTTTGAGGTTCATAATGACTTGTATGCAAACAATGAAGATGAGGATGAGGATGAGGGAGAAGATTTGGAGGGGAGGAAGGTCATGGTGAGGAAATCTAAAGAATATAGCGTTCAAAAGTCTTGAGTCATTTATTTTTATATTTTGTTGGGAAATAGCTGCAGTGATGCATGAAATTACAACATGTACGGCAACAACAGTTTGTACAATTCTAATGAGCTTGAAAGTCTTTGGTGTGACCACCTTTCTTCCTCAACACGGCCTGAACTCTCTGAGGCAGCTTTCTCTCAGCAGTCTTCAGGAACAGTTCTCCAGGCTTCTTGAAGGACATTCAAAGCTCTTCTTTGGATGTTGGCTGCTTTTGTTCCGTTCTCTGTCGGGATGATCCCACACTGCCTCACTGACACTAAGGTCCGGGCTCTGGGGAGGCCAGTCACTGACTGATAGTGGTCCATTGTGTGTTTTTCTATCCAGGTATACTTTTACTGCTTTGGCAGTGTGTTTGGGATGAAAAATAATGTCCTGGATTATCACTCCATCAGACCTGTTGCCACTGCTTTTCAGTCCAGTTCTTGTGTAACCTGGCACACCTCAGCCTTTTCTCCGTGTTTCCCTTCCTTAAGAATGGCTTCATGATATCCACCTTTCCACTGAGACCATTTCTGATGAGGCTTCAGTGAACAGCCAGATGTATCGGTCAGGTCTTTGTTGCATTTATTCCTGTTTTTTAAGGGCATGACTTTCAGAAGCTGTTTGTCTTCTGTAGATGGGTTTTTAGGCCCATCACTTCTGCTGCTCATTTGCTAATTGGAACGTTGATGTTTCGATCCCTGGCTGCTCCCATCTGCAGCCAAAGTATCATTGAACAAGATACTGAATCCCAGGTTGCTTCTGATACATTCATTGAAATGTAAATGTTTGTGATAGAAAGCATTTAGACTTAGTAGAAAAGTGCAATATAAGAACCAGTCCATTTACACTGCACATCATGCCGAGGTATGCCACGTTTTAGGGTAATAACTCTTTGGGAATCACCTTTTTCATACAACAATAAGTATTTCATGCCTCTCAGACTTTATCTTTGGCATTTTTTGTAGATTCAACTAAAGAAATGAGAACAAATGTTGTGGCTTTGTGACAAGCTGCTAGTAACAAAGTGCCTGAAGATGCAATTTTAAATTGGTTCTTTGTTAAGTTGTCTGTTATGTGTAGACACAACACAGGTTCACTCTTTGAGTTAGGTGCTTTTTACATGCATGAACAAAGAAATATTCCTATATTGCTCAAGGCTGTTTTAAAAAATTCCAAAACCGTATAATATAAAGAAATGAGTTTGGTTCAAGACTTTTGAACAGGATTGTATAGGTCATCTTTCCCGCAGGTATTCATATCATCTTTTTTTGGTGCGTTCAGGTGTTCTTCACGCGAAATGGAAAAGTGGTCGGTCGGAGGGAAGTGGCCTTACCAGTAGGAGGCTTCTATCCCACCATTGGTATGATGAGCTCTGGGGAGAAGGTCAGAGTGGACCTGCACCCCCTCAGTGGATGAGCGGGGCGGAGGAACCGAGAGCTGAATGGTGAGATCAGAACAGGGACAAATGAATGAGCTTTTGTGCATTTTGGAGCTCTGACTGTAAATATCAACAGACTCCAGAATGCTCCCTGAAAAGTCACTCCAGTGTAGGGACTGAGTGTGGCTCCCTGATGCTGTAAGAATAACTGAACATGCTGGCAAAAGGTTTTATAAAAATTATGAGTTAATATTACATATGTGCCTAAAAAAACTTGGTTTATTTTGAAATGGTTTTATATTGTATGAAATTGTGAAACCAGTTTTAGGAGTCCAACAATGCTGGAGCAATACATGTAAACACTTAAAAAAAAAAGAAAGACATAAAATGTCAAAAAGGGGGCTCAACAGAATAATGAATGTAAAATTCAGGATAGAGCATGAGCTAACATATAGACCCTGTTAGTTATCAGCAATAATGCATGTGAGCAAATGGCACTCTCACAGCCTGCAGCCTCCCTGAGCTCGCTGTCACAGCTCTGCTGCTTCTTCCTACTCACGGTGAATTACTGACACTCAGTGGTGAGAGCGACAGTTTGGGAAAACCAATCCTCAGCGAGTCTTCCAGAGAAACTGCACTAAATGAACAGTGAGTTTACAGAAGCGAGTGTGGGTGCTTGTTGTGACATGGAGTCATTCCATAGAGTTACCACAGCTGCTTTTGTGGAAAGAGCTCAATCCAAACTATTTAAAGGCCTTTAATCGTGGTGGTGGTGGTGAAAGCGGTTTAAATAAGCAGAAATGTTCTTTAACACTGACTTGCTGTTGCCCTTTTTTTTAATCCAGTACGATTAAGTTGAAACCCGAACAGATTCAGACCAACAGTTGCTTAGGTGATAGTGTGAGGGTTACAGTTCCCTTCAATATTTGGTGTCAAAGCGTAACTATGTGTCCTTTAAGTGTACAGTTTACTTTTCCCATCTGCCAACCTAAAGAAATCACTGATGCTTATATTTATATTAATGAAAGAAAAGGCAAACTCAGTGGAGCCTTCTGATGTTTTCAGAAAAAAAGACGCAGTTCTCATATTGAGTATGCTTTCTGTGGATCATCGTTAAGTATTCTTTTCAAATGCATATCAAATGTTTCCAAAGGAAAAGCTCTGAAGAGCAATTCTCAGTTATCAAAGTCCGTCAGGGCAAGAATTAAGGTCTAATATTTGCAAAAAAAGTTTGAACGACGGTTTGCAGATCTGAATGTTGAACATGAAGCCATACTGTAATAATACTTGCTGCTCTCAGGTACATTTGAGAATCTGAATTGAATATGTTGTTTCTGCAGTGAGGTCATTTTGGGATTTTTTTTCTTAATTTTTTTTGTCTCATTTATTTTTCACCAATTTGAAATCTTTTGTCAGTTTTTCCTCCAGATTTCTTGTTCCGATTGTGATGTAGAACATGTGACACTGGTTCAGTCGATACAGTGCATTTGTGTCTGAGGTCACGAGATGTTCGTAAAAATATGGCAATGAGTCGTTAATTACCGGAAGCTCCATTTATTTAAAGTGTTTTAATTTTATCTCCAGTGCTGTAAATTAATGGGTTTTTTATCAGCTGCAGCTGCACCCGCATCAGTGGAGTCAATACAAGAATATTGATTGACTTTACATATCAAACAAGTGCCTCTGTGCTGGATCCAGTCTGGAAGCAAGTAATTTAACGTCGATGAGGTTTTTCAGCCAGAAACACCTTACAGGATCCACCTGCACCCCAAAGGTTGTGGGGGGGGGGGTTTGGTTTGCAATTTTTATTTTTTTAAATGGTTCGTTTGCTCAGTTGCTGCTATTTGTGTGCTGACATAATGTTTAATATACAATCACATCAGCCTGTACTGTAAACCATTTCGGTGACCATGCTTCACAGGAGCTGCTGCCGCAGACCGATCCTTCCTTATACATGTTCTTCCTTCATATTGGACTTTTTTCTTTTGTATTTTTCTTTTTATGTTGTTGTTGGCTCTTTACACTTAAAGCAATCAGATAAATATACCAAAAATGTTAATAAAATAATATTTAAATTTGTCGCACCTCTGACTTCACTACTTTCTCACCCCCTCTTCAGGTTTAATAAGCTTGCTGTGCTGGCTCATGACTTTAAATCTAAGATTTTCTTTAGTTTTTTAATGTCAGCAAAACTGTTGTGAAATCTCCACTTTCCACAGTCGTGTTTCTACCTCAGAGATAAAATGTTTCTCTATTTCAAATGTGGTTGTTCTTATGGAACACGTCTTTGCTGCAACATTATTTAAAAAGTGAAGATTATCTTAAACTCTTCAGATTAGCACATAATTTACGGGATCATTAAGACTTACTGATGTCACTGTCTTTCTAACCACTTACACTGATAACAGTAACACTGTGAGATAACAGTAAACACTGCACGTTATTCATTTTCAGAAGCACAATTCATGGAGTCCTTGGAACAGAATGAGAGGGAAGATCACTTTAAAAATCAGTGAAACCAATGGATGAGATAAAAATCACATCAGAAATTAGAGGTTTTTTTCCCTTTGGCTCACTGAATTGTGGATCGACTCTTCTCAAATGGAAATCAATGACCTTGCCAGCGTGAATAGCACTTATTTCCAGATAAATTAATAATGATGATGTATTCTGACTGGTCTGAAATTGAATGAAGGACAGTGAGATAACAGTCTACAGCAAAAAGCTGCTCAGACTAGAAAGCTGGCAGTTCTTTGATTAGACTGTAGTGGATTAACTGGTGGTCTAGCTTAACCCTTCTGTTCCTGTATAGTTTGTGTCACTGTCAACGATAACTTAAACAGAGGCGGAGTAAATCTGGGCTTAAGAAAATCATTGAAAGGGTCTATTTTGCTCCAGCTGGTTATCCTTGATTGATATGAGAGCTGAGACTGTGGTGCCCAATGTTTATTGTACAAACTATTAAAAACATATCCCATCAATATAAAATACAAAGTGTTTTACATACAGTATAAACCGGATTACATTTGAGAAGAATGAAAAAAAATAATCAGAAGGCCCCAAGGGTATTCAAGAGTAAAGCTTGCTACCAGAAGAAATTTCAGCTCGACTGTGGTCACTGATAAAAAATAAAAATGTTCTAACACGTAATGCCACAGTGAAAGTAACAAGACTTCTTCAGCTGTCACTGAGACTTAAAGAATCCTTCTCTCCTTTACCTTACTTAAAGAATCCTTTACCACTGCAGCTTGTACTTTTATCAAACCAGAAAGTCTAAACTTTCTCGCTCGTCTATATAAATACTTAAAGCTCTAGTCACGTTTACCTACTTTGCTTGATTGGATATATTACGTGATTTCAGTACCTCAGACAGAGAAGAAAAGAATCATATGAGAGTAAATATGGTACAGAGAAATGGACATTAGGGAGCGCTGACTGTAATGGGACAGGATTTTCATCCCTGAGAGAAAACAAGACTTTCAGTGGCGTATGGAGGTCAGCTGAAACCTAATCCAGCACATAATCATTCAGGTTCTGTTTTCTCAATAATTTACCATTTAAATTAAGCTGACATGTAAAACTCAGACCTATCATCTTAGCAGTGCAGATATTTAGATTATTTCTGCAGTGCCAAAAAGGGCCACATTATGACTGCTCGGCAGCATGCAGTCTGGTACTTCCTGTAGTTAAGAAGTACTATTAAGTGCCACAGAAATCAGAATGGGTTGTGGGTACGCCTCCTGCACATAATATGCTGCTCACACTGCATATCCAACCATCAGATGATGAGCCACAGACATGCAATGATTCCATTTAACAACCTTGCAGTATTATCATGAGTTATAAAAAAAAAAAAGACATGCCAGATATTTCTACAGTATCTAATTAAAACAAGTATGAAAACAATTTTTCATTTTTAAATTATTGACAGTTAACATAAAGCATTTTTTAATATAAATATGCATGAATGCGCATGCACCTATGACATGCTTTTGCATCACTATAAAATCTGGCAAAGCTAAAATTGTGATCTAAGTATGAACTGAGAAAATAAAAATGAAAGCGTTTTAAGGTGGCTGGAAGTGACGGCAAAACTGTGAAGTACTCCTATGACTCAGTGTCGTCCTCGTCCTCGTCCTCGTAACAGCGGTTCTTCTTGATTATATCCTCTGCACTCAGCTCCTCCGCATCACTTCCTTCTTTGTCGTCTTCCCAGAAGCCCACATCCTCTGAAGTGCGGTTCTGTTTTACCTGTAAAGGCGGGGAACGGTCGACTGGGACATCACCCGGCCGGCTTCTCAAAGAGCCCTCGTCCACAGCCATCTTGTCTCCTGTTGTGTTTCCTTTTATTACTTGTTCATCTCTTTCTTTCTTTTTCCCAGGCCGACTCGCCGTGTCCCCCTCTGAGATGGTCGCACTTGGCATTTCTTTATTTTCACTTTGTACCTGAGGCATCTTTTGCTCTCTCTTTTCCTGCTTTGTCACCTGATGGACTTCTGGTTTATTTTCCTTGGTTGATTCTTCGGATGATATTTTTTCTTCAAAAGATGCTCTCCATTCCTGCAGAGATTTGAGAGGCCGACGGGGCTCGTGAGGACCCACAGTGGTTGGGGAGCTGGCTTTAGCTGCTATTGTAAAAGGTCGACTGCGCTCCTTAAGAGAAGTGCTCCTCCTCAGGTTCTTCAATTCGGCGCGCTCTGAGCTCTTGAAAGTCGAAGGTGCTTCTTCATCTGGAGGCCACTTGGCTCTCCAGGGTCGGCTGGAAGCAATGCCCTCTGTAACCGGACTAAGCAATTCTGTCCCAGTTTGGCGCTCACCAGTCCGGGGAGGCCAGTCGATCCTCAGCCTACGTTTCTCAGCTGGCTTTTCAGACTGATGTTTATCATCAGAGCTCACATTTTTCTGTGTGCGAGTTTCCAGTAAGGCCGTCAGATCTGTAACCTTAACAGATGGAGATGTTTCCCCAGCTGGGACTGGCTGCGTGTCTGAGGCACGCTCAGTGGGACTTGTCACCGTTGCAGTTTTCTCTTGTTCTTTTGGCTTCAACACTTCAACATCTTCATCTCCGTCACCTCGGGGCTCCCACATCTCCTTATGAGGCCGGTGGCCAAAGCCTTCATCATAGTTGCCTTTGGCTTTGAACAGCTGGTTGAAATGGGCCTTGCAGTAGATGTTTCCATGCAGGGAAGCATAATTTCCTAGACTATAAAACAGATGATGGAACATGACATGAGTGGAGCTTTAATATGGAAGTGGAAACATGCGTCTGGTGTGAAGACCTACCTAAGCTTAGTGTTGCAGTGAACACAGCAGAAGCAGCTTTTGTGGTAGACGTGCTGATGGGCCACAAGTCTCTCCAGCGGGTACACCGTCTTTGTACAAGTGAAGCACGTCTCCCTCTCTGGCGGGCGAAACATCTATAAATATAAATAGTTTGATTGAAAATTAACAGTGGTTGAAATGTTTTTTTTATTAATGGCACATGCATGTCTACTGTCCGCTGTGGCGACTCACCCTGAGTGCTTTCGGTTGTTCAGTGGCATCACCTAAAACAGACGAAGCAGAAAATGAGCTCCATTGCTGCTTATTAAGATTTGGTAAATCAAACTCGATTTCACTCAAAGTTTTAAATTTAAACCTGTTACTGTAAATATTTAGTTTGAACATAAATCTATCCTCCAAAATATCTACTCAGACTAACCATTGCATTCAGGCACAGGTGTGAGATTCTCATTTACAGATGCAGATGCTTTTGGAGCAGACGTCTGTGAGGCCGAAACCTGGAGGAATCACAGAGAGACAGAGGCAAGCGCTGTTATACACTGCTCAAAATATTAAAGGAACACTTTTTAATAGAGTACAGCATCGGGTAAATTCAACCTCTGGGATATTGATCTGGTCTGTTCAGTAGCAGAGGGGGTTGTTAATCAGTTTTAGCTGCTTTAGTGTTAATGAAATGAACAACAGGTGCACTAGAGGGGCAACAATGTGACAACCCCCAAAACAGGAACGGCTTTACAGGTGGAGGCCACTCGCATTTTTCTCTCCTCTTCTTTTCTGACTGTTTTTTCACTAGTTTTGCATTTGGCTAGGGTCAGTGTCACTGCTGGTAGCATGAGGTGACACCTGGACCCTTCAGTGGTTGCACAGGTAGTTAAACTCTTTCAAGAGCCGTAGAAGGTCCTTAAACCATGTGAAAGGCTCTGGAGAAGCCGTGGAGAACATGACCGGTTTGATGGTGGGTCAGTGATGGTCTGGGCAGGCATACTGATGGACGGACACACACACACACACACACACACACACACACCTAGGTATCGGAATGAAATTTTTGGAATAAGGACAAAGGAACTGATACCACTGTACCCATCTTCTGAAGGATAATGCACCATGAACTACAAAGCTCAAATCTTAAACTGGTTTCTTGGAGATGACAGTTAGTTCACTGTACTCAAATTGCCTCCGCAGCCACCAGATTTCAATCTAATAGAGCTCCTTTGGAATGTGGTGGAACTGGAGGTTCATTCCATAGATATGCAAATCTGCAGCCACTGTCTGATGCCATCATGTTAATATAGAACAAAATCTCAGAGGAATGTTTCCAGCACTTTGTTAAATCTGTGCCACCAACAATTAAAGCCAGTATGACCAAGATGTAACTTACAAAGCACCTGCTGTTTTGATTATTGCTTTGATCACTTTGAAACATCTGTACTATCAAAATTACTGTGATTTTCTCTATTTTCGCCGTGAACCTCATTAATCACGTGAACTCACCGACTGCGTTGGCTCTTGTTTGGTAACAGCAGACTGGTACTTGGCCATCTTTTCCTTCAGAGACGATGACGACTCCAGCGCTCTGTCAGAGAGACCTAAAGCAGAAGAGAGGATCAAAGTAAATGCCTTGCCTTTGGTTATTTTTGCGTTAAACCAAATTTTTCTGCATTTCATTAATCCAGCTGATATTTGCTTACTGCCGTGCTGCTCAATGTCCTCTGATGAAGTACTGCGAAGTACTGCCCTGCGACCCTGGAAGAACAAAACAACTGTTGGGATTAGAAGATCATTTATCAGTTCATTAATTTTTTTTTAATTCATGATACTGTCATCCCTTGTTAGTAAAGTCACACTGCCTGTGAGACTGGACCAAACCCAAACAAGCTGCAAGGTTTGTGCAGCAGATATTGTACTCAGCAGGAAGATTCACCAAACTGGCTTACAGCAGAAATGCAAAAGCAAAATTGAGCTGATGTATTTCCCAGACCTCCACTCCATACCTGGCAGAGTGGAACCGGCACAGACAGCCATGCGGCATGTGTTTGAAAAGAACTAAACACACGTTTGCTCGCTGGCAAAGAATTTAAACGATTCTGCTGCACTGAAGAATGAGCTGTGTTGGCTCGTGTGCTAATACGCCTGTGTGTTACTGACACTAATAAGAAAGCCTCACACTCTCTCTTAGCATTCATCCTGTACACACATGGATTGGTTTGCACCAATTAAAATAGTCAATTTCTACAGGCTGGAGTCCTGTTGTCTCACAGGTTTGCCCTGCCATGCAAATCGAACAGCGTCTGGAACATTAAAACACTGAAAGCTGCAGCCAAACAAGGGCAAAGGGTTTGATAATAAGGTTATATATAAAGGTTATATATTCCAGTTATAAGGCCTCTAGTCTCATGTTTAAATGTCAGACATGTAAATGTTTTCACTTCTTCTTTCCTAGTGGTGAAAAACACTACAATTTAGTAAATTTCATTTGATTTGTTTCATGACATGATGCAGTGCACGGTGTACGCAAAAAAACAAACGTGATTTCCAGACCAGAGCAGATACTAAAAGGCGAGATAAAGACAGATGATTTTTCAGAAGTGATCCTGTGAGGAATGAGGCGGCTCTACGTTAGGAATGTCTCTGCATTCCTCTCTTACAGATTGTGAAGAGTGACGTGCTTGTTGGTTTGGGCTGAATGAATGAAGGGGAAAGACAGAGATGGGTGGGTGGTGGTGAGGAGAACAAGGGTAAATTCACATGGACAAATGCGCCTTCAGAAAACAGAAGAAACTGAATAAAAAAGGGCAATGCATTAAAATATATATTATATATATATATATATATATAGACGTGAAGATAGATGTAGCACTGAGTATTTCTGCACATACGGCAGGAAAACAAGCAGAAAAGCTCTGAGTACAAAGTTTTAACCAATCATTAATATGTGGCTTAGAGCTTCGTTTCTTCTTTTATAAACTACGTTTAAAATATATACCCGATTCAAGAGTATACTGTAGCAGCAAGGCTTGAAGATGAGCATGTAAGATTTCCTCGGAAGATACTAATTACCTGTGGTTACAAAGGCAACATGGAGTGAGCTACATGTGGGAAACGTTTTTTTTTTTACTATTATTGCACAAGGCTGACCTGACTCACCATTGTGGTTACGGTTATTCTGCCCAGAAGTACTAAATTCATAGCCTCATCTAAATCATTTATCCAAACTAATACATATGTATGATCTCGATCAATGTTGAAGGCACTAAAAAAAAAAGAATAACCTTTGGCCACAGTGACCACAGTTAGAGCTGCAGGAACACCAAGAGCAAAATATTTCTACCTTTCCCACAGGCTCGTCTCCTTTCTCAAACTTCATCTTCAGGTTGTTCAGAGGCACTCTGGGTTTTTCATAAGAGGCACGCGGGCTGGTTGGAACCTGCTGTTCAAGCTTTTCATTTGCACTACTATGTGTCATCTCATCCTTTTCCATCCCTCTCTGGTCTTCGCCCTCCGGAGCTGCTGAGGCCTGCTGAACACGATTGGCTGTATGGCGACCTCCCCGATCCGTCTCTGGGCCAGGGCTCTTTACTTGAGGCTCGCTGACAGGAGGCCTGGTAAAGGTATGAGGCCTGCAGCGAGAGATGGAGCGGCCTAGAGCTGGAGCAGAAGGAGGATCGCCTTGATCGCGGGTTCCTGCTTGCTCCCAGCGCTTCTTCAAAGCACTGAGGTTGCCGGATCGTAGGGGAGCTGTTCCACTCTCAAGAGCCTGCGAGACAGAAAAGAAAGTAACAAAAACTGTGAGTACATTGTGCTTACTGTTAAACAATAAACGTATTTCCATTTCACTAGCATAAACTGACATGACATACAGCTTTATCCACTGTGGAATAGAGGAAATGCCTGAATCTGATCTTGGCTGCACTGATGGATTAGGTGAACAGCTGTTCAAAGTTGGTCCAGGAAATAAATGTTATGCTGTGGCTGCTGAATTTTAGCAGCTGGCTTGAGACAAGCGATATCTGAGACAGAGCTTTCAGTCGCATTCCTTTCCCCATGACAATTTCTACCTTACCCCAAAACACTGAGAGCAACTCTTTTCACCGCTTATCTGCTGCCATCAGTGACAGGAAGACAGCAGCAAGCAGCATGACACAATAATGGGAGGCATGAACTTCCTTAATTATGAAAGAGGAATGATACATTGGGAAAAGAGGATCTGAGAAAAAGTAAGTCATCAGCTTGTAAATCACCAATTGCAACATGAACCTTTGCATCAAAGCTTCCTTTCTCAATTCTGCTCAGTTTATGAACATTTAAGAACACTGTGATATTAAAATTTCCACGAAAAACAAACCAAAGTAGAAACTGCATGCAATGGAGAAACAAAAATACAAAAAGAAAAAACAGCATCCACGAGGAATTTCTAACTCAGCCTTCGTGCATCAAATAAATCTGGTACATCTAAAAGCGAGCCGTACATGTATTAGCATTCAGACAGACAAAAGAAGAAAGCAGTGAAAAAAAAGGCAGAATCCCAGCAATGGACATAATGACAAAGGCACAATGACCGTCTTTGTGAGGTAAACCAGAGGGAATATAAATGACTGGAAAGTGATGGAGCGGTTCCATGATTTTCAAGTCAAAAGCAAGAAAATAAACCTTGAACGCGATGGAGTGGCCGAACAAGCTGCAACCACAACAAGACAGCAGGAGTGGTGGGAGTCCTTTGACTGGTCCTCTACAGGTCACAGTGCGGAGAGGCAGAGCCCTCCCAGATGCTAGCGGCAAGACAAAAATCTACTTGCAACAGCTAGTCCAACCCCTTTAACAGCAGCAAAGTGAAAGAGGGAGAGTCAGAATACCCAGGAAACCAGAGCAGGAAATGATTCAGTCAGGGAAACGTTAACTCTTTCTTCACTGTGACGGCTTGGTCATCCTCCCGAAGGATTTCTGAAGATAATATGATTTAAAAAACTGTATCTTTAAGATTTATGTTAGCAGACGTAAATACATCCATTTAAATAAAAAAATCGAAACACTGGTTTTCTTTAAAACACTGACCCTGCCGACAGCAGTACAGTAATAGTAGTTTAGGAAGCTCAGTACTGAATAGTCAATGCTGTGATGGAACATTTGTGTCATACTTTGCATATCGTGTGAGAGGAGGGACTCAGCTGCAGCTCTAAATGCAGACTTGATGAAAATGAGTTTTTGAATATAGGCTGCATGTTTTTACGTCAGTGACTAACAGTGACTAAGGTCATGCGCTGAACAGTAATTATATACTGAGCGCATTTTTTAAACGTTAGGCTGCACATGTAAGAGTCTAGACTGCGTTTGAACATCGGCACCCTGTTATTGCTGGGTAATAACACTTTAACAAAACGTCACAATGTTAACTAAACTCAGACTTTGAATGCAACTCATTCTAGACTCACTAGATTAAAATGGAGTTTTTATTTCTCCGCTGCCATGATGAATCACTGTACTGGAGCACAGACGAAGGCGTTTGACCGTCGCTGTTGATGTTCAACCGACTCGGCCGAGTTAGCCTGGCTAATTATCAGCTGCTCTGGAGCTCGAAAAGACGCTCCACGAGTTCAGATTTAGAGTCAAGTTTTGTTAAACCTCCTTATAAGATCGAGGCACTGTCAGAAGAACCAGATCGCAGAGTATACCACAATTGCCTTGATGGCCACTGATTTCTGAATTTAAGGTTATTTGCAGAATATCGCACTCTGATCATAGTATACTATTAAACTGGCTGAAATTCTGAGCATCTATACCCCATCCATTTCTTTCATCTTCCCTGCTTAACACTGCTTAAGCTAGAAGGCCTTCCCAGAGTTATTAGAACAACTGAACTTGAGGTTACTCTAAGAACAGCTACACCAACACATATCTCACAGACCACCTCTGAGAGGATCTGCTTGCAGATTCAGTGATTGCAGGGGGGAAAATACATCTTAGATGGATGATCCTGCCAAGTAATAACCCCCCCCCCCCAACACACCCCCACACACAAACACACACACC
>VOQJ01003689.1:33048-43846 GCA_015052665.1 Apistogramma diplotaenia
TTTTTTTTTTTTTTTTTTTTTTTTAATTTTCTTTTTTTTTTTTTTTTTTTTTTTTTTTATTGTGTATTTATTTTATTTTTTCAGTGTTCTTTTTATTTTTATTTTTTTTTAGTTTTTCTTCTATATAAATTACTGAAAAATGACACCAAATGCGGCCGACTCAGTCCATTCCACTCTTAATATCTTGTACATTAAAAATTTTTCGTGCTTGTTTACGAATTTGACCAAATTACAAACACTTAAATGTGTTTTTATATATACACAACAGTTGTATATTTTGGTGCATCCCAAAAAGTCAGCCTTTGTTGTGACTTAGCAAGTTCTTGCAACTCAAAGCTGATTTGTTTGTTTACAAACAGCTTTGTTCTTGTTTTCAACTTTTGATACTTGTTGATTCATTGCTTAGATTTGTTCCTTAGTTAAATTAAGAGAGGCTGTGTTTCCTGTTTTAGTGAGTACGATGAGCATTTCTGTCCTGATTGGGATTTTTGTTTGTGCAGTGCCGTTTTGATCTTTCCAACATGTCTGTCTGATCCACTTGTCTTCACATTGTGCGGTCTTTTAAAAACGCTTTTACACTGCAGCAAATACACCCATGTTTTCTGACATTATCGTATGCATTACAACACTTTACAGCGCACTACGGGTATATTTAAAACTGTTTTTGAACACAGTACAACAGGCCACATTTGCCTATCCTCGCTTCTCCATCATCCCACATACACGACTGTTGAAACATGTTTCTTTTGTTTTTCTTTTCTTTCCTAAAGTGTCTGTGTTTGGACACACTTCAGAATGGCTTTCTTGTATGCAGTTTCTGTAGAATTTTCAATTCAGAAGCAGATTTATGCAGGGAAGCTCGCTCTATTTGAACCCGTTGACCTTGTCATATTTGACATAAAACCAGTGGTACTGACACAGGTGGGGTGAAAGTTTTTCTCCCTAATGTCTGTAAATTACATTTCTAAATGATAACACCCACAGTTCTTTAAGACTTTTTGATAGTGGACTTTAAAGTGGACTCAGACTTGTGGACCCTTTTCTGTGAATGTGAATGCCTGAAAGCTCAGGCCACAACACACACAATACATAGTTAACTGTGTAATTTTATTTATTTTTGAACAGTTCTAAAATAGTTTCTTTATAGTTTTTGTGCCCGTAAAAGTGACTGCATGGACATCAAAGGACTATGTCCTTAGTTTTTTGCTTATATAAAATATAAACTGATGATTTAAATGAAAAACAGTTGCATATTATCAATATTTGACTTTCTTTTCAAAGATTTTTTTTTCCATTGTTTAAGAAGTAGGCGCTATGGGTAAGTCAACTTCCAACCTAATTGTCCTTCAAAGCCAGTGGCTGCTGACCCATCTATGTTCAGTCAAAATGCATCAATAATAATCTAATCTTAAATTTACCCAGACAAGTTAGTTTAGTTTATATGCACACACACATCAGTAAATGTATTAAACTACAAAATTCCAGTACTTTGAGTAACCATTTGCTGTTTGTGGCAAAATTGCATCTGTTCTTTGTTTTCCACATGATACATTTTTTTTCTCACATAATCGCTCATTTAATAGAATGAATAGCTAATAATTTTATGCTCTGTGTGTATAGGGGTGAAGCCGTACGCTTGTTCCATGTGTGACATGAGGTTTTTCCAGCGTTACCACCTGGAGAGACACAGACTCACTCATACGGGTATGCGTCCATTTACCGTACCCAATTTAAGTTAAGAGACTTTTTAAACTCAGGTCTTTGAAATCAGCATTTGTGCATTTGCATTCTAACGCAAACTGCATATAAGCAAACACCTAGTTTGGAAAACAGCCTTTCTGTACTTTGAAAAAACATTTTCATATGTGAGAGTAGATCTGAAGTGTTTAAAGAGCCTTGTAGAGTATTTCTTATACCATTAAAGGACTGTTGAGTTTTACTATATGAGGAAGAGCGGAAAGGGGATGTTTATGATGGTACAAAAAAAGCACCAGCATTTGACTTGCGTGCTTAATTGCTTCATTTCAGCTGTTTAACTTTTGAAAGTGACACTTTGGTATACATAGTACTCTGAAGCACTGAAATGCTAGACAAAATTAGCTAAAACGGTGACTAAAATGACTCATGTGGACTCGTCAAAGTGCACTATCCCTCTTGTACCATTGCTGTGCACAAAAAACGTTTTTATGAAAACACAATCTGGGGCCAAGACTTTATGTACCAAAGCGTTCTAGTTTCCAAGTGTAGTCCGTTTATTGTCAAAAAGGTTGACTTGTGTTTGAGCAGGCTTTAGTTGTCCCTTGTGAAGAACAAAATAGGCCGTGCTTTTGCCATTTTGGAAATCTTGAAACAAATCAGTTATCATCTGAGAATGATTTTGCTTTTAATTAAATTTTCAAAAAAAATTGTTCTGCCGCTGCACAAAACAGGAAGTGTTGACTAAAACTACTGGGTCTCTACTGGGTACACTGGAATCATAAAAATATTTTCCATCCCTTAGAGGCCAAGTCACCAGACAATAACCAGCTGGTTTCCACACTGATGCTACTGTTAGAACAAAATAGTATAATCCTGCTATAATTGACTGTTTACTGCTGCATAGCTGTATACTTTCAAAGTTCCTGTTAACATCCAAGAATTCATTATTAGCAGAAAGTTGAAAGTTTTGCATATGGGGATGAATTGTTGCAATATAAAAGTTATATTTATTTATATATTTTATTTTTTAGTTGACTAGTCCATTACGGTTATTTAAAAATGGTTTTACCTAAATTTCACATTTCTGCTACATGCATGAAACTAGGCAACGGTCATATTTGAAACTATACTATACTTTTATACTTTTTGGCCATGGTATATTGTGGGAATAGTCCTTTGATGTCCACATTTATTTTAAATTTAAACTATGGCTGTGCAGCTCGTGCTTCTAAGCTGTCATTGCCTGGCCTTTTTTTTTTTTTAAACAATAACACTTTGTTGATATAGTTGCTCAGTTGCTTATATGGATGCGCCTGGTGTAATTTCATAGCAGATATCAGATTGGAAGCTTTTGCAAACCATCACTTTGGTGTGCAGGGAAGAAGTGCACATTTATTCACATATACTTAATTCTGCAATAAAGTGAACCAGTGTGCACTGAGTGATAAACTTGCTGAAAAAGAAAACCCTTTGTCACCACCAGTGATGGTTAACCTTGGAGAATGTTTGTGCTCCAGCTTTGCCAGTGTGACCACTCTCACTAGTTGTCTTGCTGCTGACATGTATGGCTGCTGCTGCTGCTTTTGCTCCATAGTGCTGTCCAGTTTATTTGACAATGAACTGTTCTCCTTCATAGAAAATACATTTACTAAGTTACAGTAAAACAAATCACCTCCTTGCATGACGCTTGGTTAGAATATGAAATGTCTGCTAGGTCTGAGCAATCAAACTTTGATGCCTGTGAATGATGCTTCCTTTTGAAGGAAGGTCTTAGCTAATATGTTGATACTTTGTGTATGTAGGGGTGAAGCCGTACGCTTGCTCCATGTGTGACATGAGGTTCTTCCAACGTTACCATCTGGCAAGACACAGCCTCACTCATACTGGTATGCGTCTGCTTACGGTAGTTCATCAGGTAGACGTGTTTTAGAACTGTTTTAACTTTCCAGCTTCGTGCATCGTCAGTAGGGTTCCTAGATGGGCCGGTCTTAAAAAAATAAATAAATAAAAACTCACATACTGAAGAACATACAGATGTATCCAGACATGTTATAGGAAAAATTCATGCATAGCAGGGGTATGTAAACAACCTCAGCTTTTCATTTGCTGAAAGCTCTACTTTATCTGTGCATTTATATTCTTGTTACGTTTTTTAATTTCAAGTGTTGTCACATTTCCTAAAACCACTGCAAAATCCAAACTGCGTCTGTTTCTCAGGCTGATGCTGAAATGCGTGAAACAAAAAGAAGAGCAGTTCTAAGGGAAGAGTTGTGGTTATGTCTTCAAACCTGTTGCTGTTTCTAGCTGATATTTACAAACTTTTATGTGTGTAGGGGTGAAGCCATACGCTTGCTCCATGTGTGATATGAGATTTTTCCAACGCTACCACTTGGCAAGACACAGCCTCACTCACACGGGTATGGGTTTGCCATTTTTTTTCTTTTTCTTGCTGCCTTAGTGCCCAAATACCCAGTTTTCAGTTTCTAGGTTACTGCTTTTATAGGATGAAATACCCATAAACATCAAGCATTAACTGTTGAGGCTTAGGAGTGCTTTTCAGTTTTCTATGAGAGTCTTTAAGAACCACTTTGGACAGCAAAAGAATACCTAAAGTAACAGTGCTGAGCCACTTCTTTAAGTACCTTGAGTCCCTTTTGGCTCTTGCAGAGCATGTTGGCATGAAAAGTTGTACTTAGTTCAGCTAAAGACATTTCCTTTGATTTCCCTCTTTACAGGCTTGTTAACGAAATGTTAGCTGAATGCATTTAGTGTGGCACTGTACTGGTGCCACTGCTGTTGGCATGTCTGGATCCCTTTTATATAAGAGAGTCTTTCAAATTCATTGTACTGTTTTATTTCTTTATAATTTTTTTACAAAATATTTTGCTCTGTGTGTGCAGGGGTGAAGCCATATGCTTGCTCTATGTGTGACATGAGATTTTTCCAGAGATACCACCTGGCAAGACACACTCTCACCCATACGGGTATTAAGTTTTATTTATCCCTCTCGCTTTTCAGTATTAGGGGTTGTTGATGTTTGTCCTTATGTGTATGATTCACCTACCTGTCAGACACAAAGCAAGCTGTAATTTGTGTTACTCAGTATGTATTCTAGATTGTGAAAAGTTAAGAATTATTAGTCTCTTTCTTGTCTGTTGTATGCATTGTATTTGCTAAATGCTGTTAGGGTTTAGGTGACACATTTTCTGTCTTGTATGTCCAAAATAAGTTGATCATGAAAATACTTGGGATCTTGTAATGACATAACATTGACTAGCTTATGTAGAATGACACATTTTATGCACACAGTTCATGCGAACTTTTTTTCCTAAAATTTTACACTGTATGCATTTAGGGGTGAAGCCATACGCTTGCTCCATGTGTGACATGAGGTTCTTCCAGCGTTACCATTTGGCAAGACACAGCCTCACTCATACTGGTATGCTTGATTAATTGTTCCCCTTTCACTGTGAAACCTTGTAAACCGTTTATAAACTCATGATTTCTTTTTTTTTTTTTACATTGATTTGACCCTCTTATTGGTAAATGAATAACCCCCTCATAAAAAATGTTTAATAGAGCTTTTAGGCTTTGTTGGAAATCTGTCCACAGAAAAAGTGACTCAGTTACCTTGCTTTGATTAACATTGTTATGCTACTTTTGCATGTGTATTGTTGACTACTGTACTGCATATTTCATGAAAGATACATTACACTAAAAATCAGTTTAATTGCAGGCATTGATAGGCACTCATTACTGGTGTTTTAGCCTGTTTCCTGAGAACAGATAATTCTGAAAACATTTGGCCTGATTGAATATCTGTGATCTTGATTTAGAAAAAATGAACAGACTTTTTGATTGCTTCTATTAACAGTGTTTGCTGTTTTTTTTGTTGTTTGTTTTTTTTTTTTAAATCAAACTTGAGCACGTAAGGATCCGTCTTAATGATGCACC
This sequence comes from Apistogramma diplotaenia, assembly GCA_015052665.1. Lineage (NCBI taxonomy): Eukaryota > Metazoa > Chordata > Actinopteri > Cichliformes > Cichlidae > Apistogramma > Apistogramma diplotaenia. Next base: position 38,701 of record VOQJ01003689.1, read on the forward strand.
TAAATGTCTGCAGATTGCTTGACTCTTTAGTGTAATGTCTCTGTCAGTAAAAAGGCATGCTACAACAGTTTATTATTTCTAAGTCGTGGTGCTCATTAATTTCACCAGTGTGTTGACATCTGACCGTTGTTGTGCTGTCTTTAGGGGTGAAGCCATATGCTTGCACCATGTGTGACATGAGGTTTATACAACGTTACCAACTGGAGAGACACAGTCTGACTCATACAGGTATGTCTGCTTTCTTCTGAAACTCGCCCCCCTCTCACCCTGACTTTGCCTTTGCATGAGCCCCACAATATTGTTTACATGGCTGCTTCAAACTCGAGTTTGTATTGCTTTCTGTCACTTTACTGACAAGTGCTATTTTGTCATGTAGCGTCTGTAAGGATCTTTAAAAATTTTGAGAAATAGTGTTTCCCCCTATACTTTGTATATGAAATGACACGATGACCCTAAAGTGAAATTCTAACGTCACTCTTCAGTTTTGAGTTTTATTTAGCTATTAAAATGATAATCGTGTGTATAGTTTTTCATTAGACAATAATTGTTGTCAAAAACACTAGAGTAATGATTTTATAGTGATAGCCGACATAAACATTGGGGGGGGTGCTTCTGTTCACTTGGCTTATTGTATTGAATTAATTGAACCAAAAATACAAGAACATGGAGGTGATGAGTCTGTAATCATTAAAACAAGTATAAAAACAAGATTTACACAATTAAGAACATGTGCATTATTGAGTATGTGTGGACGTTTTGTGCTAAAGCTGATAAAGTATGTGTATACGGGGGGTTTAGCCAAGGCCAAAAAAGAATCACATTACTTGCAGCCTGGAATATAGTTACACTTGGTTAATTATTGTGACGTAATGATTCGGATTTGCTGTACAGATGAAACTCTGAATTTGGGGGTGCATATTGGTTATGTGGTCTGTAGGGGGAACTGTGCGGGTGTAAATATTACTCAGATTGGGACTCAAACCTTATTTAGGTCTCACAGTCATTGTGTCATTTCACATTCAAAGTAATGGCCAGGAACTAACACAATCTTCTCTTTAAAGCTTTCTTTCCGAACCTGTTTTGTGTAAAGATAGTGTTTTTGCCAGATGTGTTTGTACTTCAGACTTTCTCTAATTGAAGCTAGAATTAAGTTTATTTTTACTTTGATGCCAGGTTAGGTTCTGTATGATGGTTTTCAGAGCAGTTTTTCCTTTTCCTGTTGTTCAGTTTTTTTTTGACTCAGTACTTGCTCTGCAAACGAATGTGCAAACTTGATGTCTTGTACAGAGTTTGTTTGCCAACTGCCTAAAATTGTCACACCTTCTGTAATCAGCGTAAACCAATCTATTCCAGAAATTTGTTTGTGGTATGTTGAAATTATATAATCAGAAATTATATGATCAGAATAGAAAATCTCATTGACTTAGTGTGAAAAATCTTGTTGTGCTAGTTGGAATGTGGCCATTAGGGGCTTGCCTCAATTTGCGACTGGTCCTTTATTTTGGGGTTTTTTGTTTGTTTGTTTGTTTGCTAAAAGTTAATTTTGCTTCCTGCACAGAACATTTTCTTTCTTATTCAGAGCTACAAATGGTGTTTTCAATTGGAATGGCACATTATTTAAAGCACGCTGGAATTTCCAGTTCAAACAAAGCGCTGATAAGTGCAGCCAAACTTTACTAAGGAATTAGTAAAGTTTAACATGGATCAATTTTGGCAGTTGAGTGTTTTTTAATGCTAAAGTTGGTACTTTGTGTGTATAGGGGTGAAGCCGTACGCTTGCACCATGTGTGACAAGAGGTTTTTTCAGCGCTACCACCTGGCGAGACACAGCCTCACTCATATGGGTATGCGTCTGCCAATCTTAACGCTGTCACAAGAATAGGATGCTGCAACATGTGTATGCTTGATCTAGCCTTGTAAATCTGTTTTCATACACAATTTTTGATGAGCTTTATTTTAAGTGTAATTTCAACTAGATGACATTATTAGCTCATGTATAAGTAAACTTTAGAGGCCCTGTGGGAATTTTTGTTATTTGAAATGAGGGTCTTCAATTGTACCCTTGTAAGTTACTTCAGGGTCTGACATTGGTTATTAACCACAGATATCAATTTCACCCGCACTGGTACATTTAATTTATTAGGTAGGATTATAGATTTTTTTTTCTTTGTTTTAGAGACTTAAAATAATTCTCTTGATGCTCTGCGTTTAGGTGTGAAACCTTACGCTTGCACCATGTGTGACATGAGGTTTGTTCAGCGTTACCACCTGGCGAGACACAGCCTCACTCATACGGGTATGGGTCCGTGCACCTGCCCATATTACACTGTATACAGTACTGTGCAAAGGTTTTGGAGAGTCAAAGTAAAGTAAGGCTATTTTCAAAAATAAAGCCATGAATGGTTTATATTAACTTTATATAAAGCTCAGATTGGGACATCATGTTCTGCCTGTTGGCACCAACTCCCAAACTTATACACAGTTATTTTTAAGTATAGTTATCTAGGAGAACCTGCTACAAATTTTTTTTCTTCATCAAGTGTCTTAGCGTCTTCCATCTCTATGTAAACTCACCATCAGATCATGTAGGGGCATTTGTTGTAGAACATCTCGTTCATTTTATCACTGAACTTTAGTTCTTTGTAAATCTGGCTGTATGTGTTAGGGTCGTTCTCTTGATGCGGAATGAATTTGGGACCAATCAGGCACCTTTATTCTAGTATTATGTGTAGAAGAAGTTTCTGAAACTTTTTCACAGTACTGTAGAGGACCTTTTATTTATTGTGCAATATGAAGGAAACTTCTGTGTAGAGTTTTAAAGTAGTCAGAGGTTTGCATGTACTTGGGAATCCTTTCACATAGTATCAAAAAGAGCCAGAAGCTGTTTTTCTAGGGTTCGGATATTTGCGCTTACGGAAGATTTTTGAATTGCCATTGTTCACACTTCATTTTTTGTGGTGTTTGGTTAATTTAATACTTCTGGCAAAATATCTGGCTAGCAGCACCACTCCATTTAACCCTGGCTACGCTGTGATCTGTATCTGGATACCTTATCTAGGTAAAGAAAAAGACCCTGAGGGGTTTGGGAAAATCAGAGGTCTCACCTGGTTTACAAGGTGTCCTCAGTCTGTACCCAGGTCTCCTCGTGGTATGACATGCCTCATACTCCTGGCCTACAATGTTCTGGAGGCCCTCCAGGCTGGTGCCTCACCTCAGCTGGCTCCTCTTGATGGAGATAATGACTCTACTCCTTCCACCTTCTAAATTTCTGAACCCTGTTCCTAAGGCTGAGCCCTGACATGCTTTGGAGGATGCTTATTTCCACTGCTTGTATCTGCAGTCTTACTACCCATGCAGCTCGTGGCCGCAGAAATGTCAACCAGTAAATCTACCACTTCAACTGTTTCTACTTGTGGTCAGACGGGCTTAGTATCCAAGATGGTACTAATGTCATGAGACTTTGCCAGATTCTCCACCCATGACTTGATTATACTCACCATGATGTTCTAGTTCAGAGCAGTATTGATATCTTATTGAAAATTCATTTAAGTCCCAAATGTTAATCCAAAGGTCCATGGATCAGATTTCATTACCCAGATAATGTGTCCAGATGTATAAATGTATGTTAATACCGACTGTAACTCGATTTAATTGATTGAGAGGTTTTGTGCAATAAATCTCCTTGTAGGTAGTGTATGATCTTACTTTAAATTCAATACCAAATCCAATACCTGACTAAGAAGTCAAGAATTACAAAGGTGTAGAAAGCAAAGCAAGTTTTATGTGCATTTTAGTTGTTTGCTCTTTAAAACCTTTGGTGATTCCTTTTTTTTTATCATCATCAAAAGTAATAACATGGCAGTTCTGACAGTTCAACAAGGAGTGCATTGACTCTAAAGTTTGCTCTCAGCTAGAGCTGAAAACCACAACCGAAGTCAAATCGAGTTTTTGAAAACTCAGCTTTCCTACAATCCAAATACAGTTGTTACACAACCCAGTGTGAAGGTAGCAATATTCAGGTTAGATCAACACATGACCCCAAAACACTAACCAGTTTAACCCCAATTATTATTTTTTTACATTTGAAGTAGATGCTGGTTAAACTGTTGCACTTAGTTTTGCAGTATTTGTTATTCATACTGTCAAATAAGTCTGTTAAAGATGATTAACTTTGCTAATTTTCTATATAATTAGCAATGAGGGCTAATAGTGCCAATAATACATTTGTAAAACATCAGATATGTTTTTTTTAAACAGTATAAAACAGTACAAAAAGCAATGGCATAGCTGATTTTATTGACTTATTTGTCTTCTATTTATTATTGATACACTATTAAGTAGGAATGTTCCTGAGCAAGGTGATTTAAATCAGCTAATTAGACAGGCTTTGGTTGAATTGTTTCCAAATGTTTATCTCCTCTGTTCTGTTAAATTGCAACACTAGTCCATTCATAGTTCAGTTATATGGTTGTAGTTGTGTGTCTGAACATTTCGGCATCATTTCTGAAAACTAAAATGCAGAGTGCATAGATACGCAGCATGAGTCATTATCTCTGCAGGTGTTTTAGTGCTAGTTAGTCTGAAAGTTGTGTTTGCTGGCCTTGTGAGTGGTAGGGCTAATATATTGCTCTGTGTGTGTAGGGGTGAAGCCGTATGCTTGTTCCATGTGTGACATGAGGTTTATTCAGCGTAACCACCTGGAGAGACACAGCCTCACTCATACGGGTATGCGTTCCTCTACCGTACCCTTATTACTGAGAAAGGCACTGGCGCTTGCAACATTACTGGGTCACAACAAACTCGAGTTTGGATTGTCAAGTCATTTGATGGGATGTTGAACCAGTCTCCAAAAAAATAAAAATAAAGGGAGAAAAAAAAAAAACTTGCCTCAATTTGTGGGGCATCCATGTTGCGTAGATCTTGGCCACAAAAACATGAAATTCCACGTTGATCTACACATAATGAGTTGATGACGAGGCCTTTTAGACTATCAGTTATCAGATGCTGAAAATTCACTGTTGAAATTTACTAATAAGGGAGTTTTTTCTGATGTTTGTGTTTTTGTTTTTTTTTGTTTTTTTTTTTTTTTTTTTTTTTTTTTATTTTTTTTTTAATTTTGGAAATTTTTTTTTTTAAGAAATATTTT
>VOQJ01003692.1:3076-16847 GCA_015052665.1 Apistogramma diplotaenia
TCGGTACCTGTTTATTTGAAATAAAAAAAAATCAGAGTTTCAGGTCCCATTTGGAAAGGATTAAAATTGCAAGAGGATTTTTTTTTTTTTTTTTACAGAAAACCGTCACCTTGTCACCACCGAGTTTGCCAAGTATATTGTTTATTTTTCATTTATTTGTATTAATCATAAAACATCAGAAAAACACCAACCAGAACATTCCTGCAGCAATCTAAAACCGAACGTTATTTGAGGTTTCGAGCGATAAGTCTGCTGAGCTTCTGGATGTAGGAGCTATGCGCCCATTTTCAGCCATTGCACCAAAGTTGTTTCGCCTGGTGTGAGCTATCACTGCAGCAGCAAGTGTCTCAATCAATGAGAATGTGGTGGTGTGTCACTAAGGCAGCTGTGATACAGCCTGTGAATATTCTGTAAATATCAAACGGCATTAGCACGCTCTACCAAACTGCAGCTCCACAGTAGCACCGAACACTGATTTAATGGGTGTTTCGGGGGCTCCTACGGGGAAAACCAGATGGGACTCTTCTGGAGGCGCCACTTACTGAAAGATAGTGTGCAGCTTTATCTTGTCATCTTTCCAGTCAACAGCTCCAAATGGCTTGTTAATGTAGACAGTCATAGCCAGTCATCTGGCCCTATAGAGGCTATCCTCTTTGGCCAGGCTAACAAATGGTGTAAAAGGCAATTTCTGTGTCTGGCACTATGTTTTCTGTTGCCTCTTCAGCAATGACAGCAAATGTGCTCTATAGACATGAAAATACGCACACATTTATATCCATGGAAATAAACAGGCAAGTGCACAAAATTAACACGAGTGCATGAAAGCACAGATAACCTATAAATACACAGAAAAGAGAGTCAAAGTTTAGCAAGTAACAGTGATTTAGTCATGTAAACATTATATATAAATGTTTAAGAAAAAGAAATGTTATACAGAATAATGCTAAATGCACCCAGTATCACTCTACTTGATTTACTTTTGAGTTATGATTTACTAATCAAAAAGATGTAAGAAGAGATCCGCCTCTTCACCATAAGTTATCCAGCTTCCTTATTGACGTAAAACTCAGAAACATTAACAGACATGTTCTAAAAGCAGAATATAGAGTCTCTGGAGCTGGAAAAAGACGACCGGACGTCTTTTTGTTTCGTGAAAACTGAAGAAGCCTTTTGGATGAGAGGCGAAACAAAATGTCACCTGTTTTCATACCATCACGTTTTTACAACTCCATCATTCAACATGTTCTCCTTCTTTGTATCTCATGAAGATATCTTTTTCCTTTTATACTGTGCTTTATGTTTGGACACCACACACACAAACACTTCCACAGAATAGTATATTTTTGTAAGAATAGTGAGTTTGCATGCTCCCCATAACCGGCACTGTGAATGATTGCTTCTATAGACCTTTGCACAATAGCTAAGTATGGTGAAACCAGCGATAACAGAACATGGAGAATATGGAGAACATCTGCTTTGCCTTGTTTAGCACTACAATGCTTTATGATACTTTGGAATTAATATATTTAATAAGTGAAAATCAAAACAGTTTGTTTGTTTGCTTGTTTTTTGTCATTCTTAGCATCATCATTTCTGTTTTTAGTTGCATTGCTTTAGTCACGGTGGGAAAATAACTGCGACATGAGTGACAAACCTACAGACAATTAGCAGCTCAGTCTGCTGCTCTCCTCGGCTTCGTGGTGAAGTTCATCTTTGTTTAGCTGCCTTGTTGTTTCTCACACTGCATTGTATTCTTCTTGTTTAGCTGACACGCAGACTTGTGAATACAGTGAAACATTTAGCAGCTACAAAGCCAGTTTACAAAACCAAAACCAGTGGAGATCAAAAGCAAGATAATATGAACCTTATATTCAGCACATAAACACAGGACGTGTAAATAAGCAGCTTTCGATTGCGAAATTACAGGTAAAAGGTTATGATTTGAGTTCACTACTTGAGCTTCTCCACTCCAGATATGATAGTTTATTGTCACTTTGACTCCTGGAACCTTGTTTTCTTTTTGCACACAGGCCCAGTCAAAAGTGTGGGCACAGTTTGTGTGGCTGGTACTGTATCTTGAAAGATTTTTGCACTTAAAATATGCACCAGCCTGCTGTAACATTAAGACAGTTCTGGTCATGGCATGGAGACAGGACCTCTGGGGGCCATTGCGGCTGGGCAGATGCAAAATTGGATTGGGATCTGGCAAGTTTCAAGCTGTGTCAAAGCTTCGGGCTCTCTGTTCTGCTCCTGCAGCCCCTCCTGAGCAGCTCTGCAGGATGTATTGTGAGTTAATTGACTTCTTTTAGGACCATTTTTTCATATTGAACATATTGAATAATTGAAGAGGTTTTTTTAATCTTTTCTTGAGAGAACCACATTTGCTAAGTTGTGAACGTCTGATTAGATGAGCGAATGATCGTCCAGGGATGCCTGATTTATTGAACACCAAACCATTTCAGGCATCCTGAGGTGTGTCGCTGGGTCCATCACAGTAACCACTGTGGATGGCTAACCCACTCTAATGTCTTTGTAATATTCTCTTGTCTCCCTGGTTTTTGTCCCCTCTCTTCCTCCTTTTGTGAAGAGGCCAAGTTTGGGGTGTAATAATAGCTCATAATGTGTTTGCTGTCATCTCCCTGGTCCGCCGCGCCTGACAGCAGATTCAGCTCGGTACGTGCTCCCTGTCTGAAAGCTGCCCGAGGAAACAAAACGCATAAACAAGACGCTACGTGTGGCTGGCTCGTGCAAAGAGAAACTGCGCTAACCAGGCAACAGGGTCACACACTCCGCCCTTCTTCCATAGATCTCACAGTTGAGCTGTTATTGTGGTTTTTATCAGCATGTCCAGCTGTTCCAAACACGAAGCAGAGCACATCTGCTAATGTGTAAACAATTCAATAAACTTAGAATTAGTAGCTAACTCACTTATATTGGTACACATTTGTGTGTTAATGGGCATTTTCACATTCACAGCGCCCGGAAGTCTCATAATTAAAACACTGTCTAATCTTTCATCACATTTAATAAGCTGGAAACTCTGAAATTCAGTTATGTTGAATGTGTTTCTTTTTTATTGTCACAGTGTTATTCAAGTGTTAATTAAAATAGTTGATGGCAGTTTGCAAAGGGGCGCTGCGGTTAGATCAGGACTAGAGGAAGTGCACTGGAGATCGAATCAGGTAGATAACACATGCAGCCACTTTTGTTTTTAAGCGTGTCTTAGCAACTGCTCGGAAACAGTTCGTACAGTCATTGACTGGATGTGAGCTGATGATCACTCAGCCAGTGAATCAAATCAAATAAAGTGACAACTGGATATTAAAGGTCTTTTTGTGTAGCTCAGGAGCAAAGAGAGGAAACAGCCGCAGTATCGCTCTCGCAGATGAGGCCACTTGTAGAGTAAATGTCCAGTTTAATGCAAAAACTAAAACCTCCCAGTTTAGTATTTTATTTGAACACTATTTAAACTAACTAGCAGGGATCTGTCTGTGGATGCTCTCCACCCACTTGTTCAAACATAATCTCCTTTTGCCATAAAGTATATTTCATTAGCAAGGAGTCCAGCCCACAATGTAAATGGCAATCGTTTATTGATAACAATGAACTAAGCCAGAGGATGCAGTTTGGGGAGGGGTGGGCGGGGCCTCGCTGGGGATCGGCAGTGGCTCCCCAGCCTTGAACCTGTGTAAGGCCCACCCTGCTTTTTTACTCTAATGGGAGCCATAATTTACCAAACAAGTATCATATTATTTAATAAGAAATGAACTGAAACTCATGAGGAAATTGATTACAGAGTGCATACTGTAGATCAACAAGCTGATATACTGAGTAAACTTCCAGAGGAGTGTAAGACACATTTGATCTTTTGGTTTCACTTTTTAGACACAAATTTTTTTAAATAATCACATTTCATTGAAGTCGTTCCTTTAAATCGATTAGTTCTTATATAGCACGTGTCTTCTCTAGCTATACAGCACATTTGCATTTACACATACAAGCCCTGATTTTCTATTTCAAAGTGCTATGTATCTGAAGAGCAACTTGGGATTCAGCATCCTGCCCAAGGATACTAAATCTGTCTCCTGGAGCAGCCTCGAATTGAACCATCAACCTTCCGATTAGTGGACAACCTGCTCTGCCTCCTGAGCCACAGCCACCCCCCTTTAAGTCCCACAGTCTGGCCTTCTCAGCAGTGGACTGGTTACGGCATCACCTTGAGAATGCTGTGTTTTGTTCAGTTCACAAAAAAATATTCTTTTACTTTGTTTTTTACCAAGAAACAAATGTGTGCATTCCCAGTTGCTAAGAAACATATTTTTATGTCCTTTCAGCATTTCTACATAACTTATTTGGCATCATGAGGGTGTTGGTGAGTAGAAGGGCTTCGTACATTGCTGTCCAAAGTCTCTCTTTTTCTTTATATTTTGCTCGGAGAATGGGAAATAAGTGGAGCGATTTTTGTAAACGTACAAATATACCAGGAACTGCATGATATAAGGCAAAAGCTGAGTTTGTACAACTCTGCGACCACCTTTATTCTTCAACGCAGGCTGACCTCTCTGAAGCAGTTTTTCATGTAATTTTTGTTGTTGTCATTCAAAAATTTTGAAAGACCTTCAGAAAGGCTGGAGAACTACTGCTCAAGACCACCTAAATAAATTTTTAGGAATGTCTGGCTTCTTGGAAAATGTAAGGAACTTAAGACTTTTGCACAACAAGTGTAGCCAGTTCTTAAAACTACTGCTGGAAATCTTTGTTTGTTTGTTTGTTTTTGGCATTCTTGCCTAAAAGAATACTTGTCGCTTGACCGATACTATACGAGCGCACCTGAAACTGCTGTAAAAGACTTGCTCAAGCACTCCCACCATGCTGCTGTTAAAGGAGATCCCTGTGGGGCTGCTGGAGATTTAACACTGTTCTCTTCATAATCATTAGCAGCACAGCACTTGTAGACCAAGAGGGCTTAAAAATAGAGCGAGGAGAAGAAGAAAGGCTGAGTCACTGAAAGAGGCTGCTGTGATTAAAGATGAAGGAGGGAGACGCAGAGCGAGTAACACACTCAGCTGCAAAGTCACAAAGAGCCTGGAAACTCCAGCAGTTTGGTTTGGTGAGGCGGCTAGTTTTAGCTCACAGTCACAGATGTCAATAAAATGACTGAATAATTTAGCTCAGTACCTTTGTGAACCATTCAAGTCTTAGTGAGTGTGTTTACATGGACATGACTGTTTCAGGAGCTCAGTACAGGATATGATTTTAGGAAGAGGAAACACGTGTCCCTTTGTAACAAACAAAGAGCTATTTAGCTACTATTCTTTCCGTGCCTGATACAGTAAACTTGACCAGAGCCAATCTGATAGCATCTTTCACCCTCTCTTAAAAAACTGGTAACAATTATCTGGAAACTGAGGTTCACATGTGAGCTGAGAAACTATTGATTGCAGGAGTTTGATTATTTATTTATTTTCTGATATTCAAGCTACTGATTTAGTTGATGGGAGTTTTTTGAGACAAGACATATAGCTCCCCTCCCTTCAAGGCCAGCTTCCCTTAAGCCAGCTTCTCATTGGCAGCCACAGGGGTTGTTTGGGGGCTCTGCACTCACAGCCACAGAGTTGTGTACTTGAGATGACCATATTGATACTCGGTAACATCATACAGGAGTGGGAAAACAACTGTGTGAAACCGTTTAGTACAACCTGAAGTCTGAGCTCACCGCTTAACTGTGATTACTTGAACACTGACCTCATTATTTGAAACGCTGCACATGTTTAATCTGAGTATCTGTAAACTTTGGTTATGTTTGATATGACTGTAAAGAGAGCTTCAAAGAGATCAAACCGATTCTGTTGCTTTCACACAGGCTCCGCGCCGCTTTGAGCTTATTCCGAAAGGTTCGGCGCTTTATTTTCAGATCCCATGTTGCCCGGCAGCCGGCGAGGTTGGGGAAAACTGAGTGGTCCTCCGAGGACCTACAGCATCCATTTTCATTACTCACCCCATGCTGCGACTTTGCCCTTTTCAGCATCACAGCAGCCATTTATGAGCGATTCCTCTGAGCCACCACAGCAATCCTGCACTCTTTATAGCTGCCCAGAGAGACCATCTATCCCTTCATCTTCCCATCAAGCCATTTAGCAAACACTCCTACTGTCTATGGAAGTGTCAGTCTGTTTACTGGTCCCTGTCAATCTGCTCTCGGAGGTGCCGAAATCCTAAACACAAACATCTACCTATTTATCAGATTTGCTATTAAATATTCATACAAAGTAATTTATTAAAAATCATGATCATAAATCTGTCACCTTGTCTTATAAATCCACGCTCATCCATCATATAAGAGCAGCAGCTACACTGCAGTAAGCGCTCATTCCTCGAAAACAACAGCGAGAAAATATATTTCGTACTCTGAGAAAAACTCCTTCTCGCTTATTGCAAATGCACATTTTCTTTATCCGCCTCCTCCTGTGAGACTGAGACTTCCCCGGTCTAAGGGGAAGTTTTGAAGAAAAAAAAAACAACAGCAACATTATGTAATTGTTCTTTTAGCAAGCTTGCACAGCTCTCCTCATCCACAGCAAAAAAACAAACTTCATTTGTTATCTGTGAATTTCCATCTAGACACATAACCACTGTGAATATGCAAGATAAGTGGGCGGGTGACATTTACAGAATCTGCACAGGTCACAGTTAAAGGCAGAAGTTCATATTTTAGTGGCATTACAGACTGAAGCCTGAAGTTTTCTGGGTCACTTTGGGATAAAAATTCAAGAATAATAGTTTTCCAAAAGCAATCTTATTGCTGGTTATGATCCCGATTTAATGGTTGCAGGAATGATCTTAATGTTCTGGTCTGTCTTAATAACAGATTGACCAGTTGAATGATTTTTATGATGTAATAAAAATTATCCTATGAAAGTGTCCAATTTTTCATATTTCATGGATCTGAAGAGATTTTGCTGTCCTTATTAGTCTTGCATAACTGTTATTAGATACAACGCAAATATTGGCTACTGGCTCATCACTTTTAAAGGAAAAATTATGATATTTTGTCTTTTTTGTTTTATAGATAATAATTGCTTCCTTGTATTAGTGAATTTTATAGACCAAATAGTTAATGAAAAAAACATAGTACCCCTCCTAAAGAACATATGATGACATTTAAACTACGTGCTCTCGTTCTGTTCATTTAGGCAAGTTAGAACAATGTTATTCAAAGCTTCCTGAGACATCAGAGACTAAATATCTGATACTTTGCATGAGCGATGCAGGACGGACAGATGGAGACGCCTGATAGTCTACGGCTACATATGCTTAGAAAGGAAGAGGAGAATTAAATTAACTGAAGGCAAGTTCACTCTGGAGTCGAGCCCACATTCAGCTGTTTCTTTGTGTGAGGCAGGCTCGTGTGATGTGAAACAACAGTTTTTAATTTCAATTAAACAGCTTATCTCACCGAACCCAAAACAAAACCTGATAAAACAGTGCACACAAATGAATTCACGAAGAAAAACCAAACAAAAACTGCGTCCTACATTCCTCGAATGCTAAAAACATTTGCTAGATGACAAAAACAGTCTTAAATACCTTCTGTTTTTTTGGGTTTTTTGCTTCATGATAGATATGAACTTTCTGTTGCAACACAACAGGAAGCTGCTTGAATTGCTGCCATCAGTTCTTTTTTTCAAAATGTTCTTTAAAAGAAAAGGGTTTCACTTTAATCGAGTGCATTTAGCAGAACATCCCTAAAAGGTTGTTAACGGTGATGTTTGGCACAGCCATCAGGTCACCATCTATCTACGTATGCACCCTATTTAGGGCTCTGCATGAGTGTGCGTTTGAGAGAAAGCTACCGCATGCTTCCTGGCCTTGAAGCAAGAACAGATAGATTCACTTACTGATTACACTTACAGCATTAAAGCAGCCCGCCATGATGTCTTTTTACTCCAGCCCGATGGAAGGACAGCCATTTTAATGATGTTCTATCTAAAAAACTCTTTCATAGCAAACAGCTGCTGTAAGCCTCAAAACTGAGCCGCGCTGCCAGAGTGGCATGTGCCTTGATAAGCATCACCGTTCAGACTATTTTTAGCTCTCTGGCTGTGTGCCAGATCAAATACAGGCTCTAGACTGTTCATCAAGTGCATTTCATCTAAGTGAGACACACGCTGGAGGAAACCGCAAGACTGGGTTTGAATAGTCGTAACCTGCTTTTTATAGAGGAAAGTTCCCACGGGTCGTAGGTTGGCAGCTTCAAGACGAGGAAGATGATCAACATTCTGTCAGTCACACCTGACGAGGTCAGAAATCACCATAGAAATCACCATAGAAATCAAATGATTCTCTCCTTTGGTGCAGCTTTGCAATATGCAAATAAAAGCATCCTTTAGTGATCTTTAAATGGACAGCAGATATAGTGTGTCTCCACTTGTTAGTTACTAAGCAAAGTATGTAAACTAGAAGCAGCTTCTCTGTAGTGCAGCGTGTTCATTGTGGATTAAATGTTTAAAGAGATTTAACCAAATAGAAACTTGTGCTTCTTTTAAATTCAATTATTTATTTTCTTGATATTATTTATTGACAGTAGGAGTCATATTTTGTTATATTATATTTTGTTATATTACAGTGCTTGAAATGAAGGGAAACACTCACAGTATGAGACAAAGTTGGTTACATTTTAGGGATATCAATCTGTCCAATTAGAAAGCATAAACCATTGTGAATGCATTTCACCCGCTTTGCAAAAGTGACAACAGCGTCATAAAGATCGTCCCCAGAAGGGGAATGGATTTGCAGGTGGTGCCACCGACCATTTCCCTTCTACATTACTCCTGACTGATTTTTCTCTAGTGTCTTTGTCACTACTGGTGATGAAACAGTACCTGCAGCCACAAGACAGTTTGGCCAGAAACATGTGCACGAGTAGCCTGCTGGATTTAATTTTGTATGGCTCTGGCAGTGTTCCAAACCTGTACATCCATGCAGCACATACTATATGGTGGTGCTGGCCTACCTGGCCTGTGCAGACTGAATGAGGGCTGTCTTGTTGCCTCCTTGGTGCACCTATTGTCACTTTCATTCACACCAAAGCAGGTGAAACTGAGTCATTATGGTTTATGCTTCCTAACTGGGCAGAGTAATATCCCTGAAGTTTAACTGGTTTGGTATTATGCTGTCATGATCAAGTGCTCCTCTCATTTGGGTTTTGTGTATCTGTGAATACCAAGCAGTGCTTCATTGTTCAAGTTGCTGATTTGAGAGGAGATTCTTTTTACCGTTACCCTGCATTTTGCGTGATTATTCATTTTGTGCCTTTGCTGAATAGTTTATTAGTTTCTCTAAGCAGTTTGATCATGCTTGATTGAAGGAACACATTATTACAGTTCCTTACCAGTAGTCCCACAGTAGTATTTAATCACTGCAAATAGTCCCTACAGGAACTGTGAGAAAGGCGTACTGTACCTTTTACACTGAATTGACTGACTGTACACGGTGATAGCAGCAGTAACTGAAAAGAGTCGTTCTGCTCACACTTTCCTTTTTTTCTGTAAAGATTTAGGTGGCACGAATTCAGGTGGCACCTGTTATTCCTGACCTTTAATACAAAACAGGTCATCAGCACAAAGTCAAAATTGTTCCAGATTTTTTTACTTCGTGTTCGGAACCGAATTCACATTTTTATACCTAAATGTGAGCCGGCACTCGGGACTTCTCTAAGACGTCAGAAATGAGTCAAGCACAACATCCAACAACTAAAATGGATTTTTCTGCCAAACAATGCAAGTCAGTATCTGTGATTTGGCATCTTAATCAAAAAGATAATGATAATATTTTTCACACACACTCTGCTTTGTACATTTGAAAATTGAAATGGTTAACAATAATAATTTCTTTGTACATTTTAGCACAAAAATATAATTTCAGTTGGATTGTGTAATGGTGGATTAACCATTACAGAAACAAAACATGTTTTGGTAACAACCAGTACTGAGAATTTAGTGTAGCTTTGGCATAACCCCAACACTGAGTCTATATTCCGTACGGAACAGCCGAATGATTAAGGAAAAGGCTGCATGTGGGATTATACCAAAGTCCCACAAAAAAGAAGTTAACTTTTAGCTGAGCTCATCTACAATTTCATTCTCCTCTGTTTATCAAACAAAAGCAATAATGCAAAGAAAGACGTTCTGAGTGTCAGCTTATGTGCTCATCTCCTTCTCAGAGAGGACAGTATTAACCTGTCTGAGTCATAATCCCACCTGTATTAAAACTGCAGCTTCGCCTGCACAACTGTAGGCGATTTTCAGTGTGACAAGCATGAAATCTTCAGGGCAGTGAAATCCAATGAAATTCAAATATATTTATTTCAAAAGCAATAAATATCTCTGTGTGTGTACCTACAGTACGTATGCACACAGTATGCACATTGCATTCATTCCTAGTCTGTTCGGACCTTACAGATTTCAAGTCTTTAGTTTTGAATGCATTTGCATTTTTAACATTTTGACCGGAGTGCACTGACTTTAGAAATGCGAGTCAGCAGCTCTGAGCTTCCACAGGAAACAAGAACTTTTCTGCGAGATAGCCATTACATTAAAAATGATTTCGCATATTCTCTGCTCTCATTGTAGATCTGTACTCCTGACCTCGTGGTGTTCCTGGCCTGCACCAACCACCATTTGAAGGAGAGGCTGCAGAAACGAGCTGAGCAGCAGGGACGGCCTGACGACAACCCCAAAGCCATTGATCGCCGCCTGACCAACTTCAAACAAAACACCATTCCTCTGGTCAAATACTTCCAGGAAAGGGGACTTATTGTTACGGTAAGGCTGCTACAAAGAGCAAGCAGAGATAGTGGAAAGTATGGATGGAGCTTCCAGCTTTAATACCAAAGAAATCAAGTTCACATTATCATCCGTTCATTCATTATTTTAATCGCTTACCCAGCTCAGGTGTCCAGGAGAGTTGGTCATATTACAGATGTCAGAACAAGTCTCTTATAGCGCTCTCACAGAGACAAACAGCCCTTTATGGTCACATCTATAGATATGGCCAATTTGGAACCACCGGTTAACCAAAAAATGCTCATCTGCTGTGGCAGGAAGCCACAGCCATACAAAATCAAGTGAAAGAAAGAAAGATTCAAACCCAGAGCTTTTTTTGTCTCCATCTGAGTCAAAACTTAAGAATCTTTAGGTGATTAGAAATGATTGAGCAGTGCAACCTAGCTAATAAAACACAAGTTAATAGGGTTTTATATAATTGCAGTTTAATTGGTGGCCACTGGGTGATAGGTGACTATCTGGCTTATTCCCAATACACATCATTCATCACATATAACTGCAAGCAATTTAAAAACTGCTGCAGCCGATGAGACTGTTTCGACTGGGCATGCCAGGCTTAATGCCAGCTCATTAAAATGAAGGAAAGGTTTTCTTTAGATGCAAGTGGGAAAAAACACGAGTCCTATTAGACGATGGTAGATGGACTACAATACATTTGCTTTCACCTATTCACACAAGTACATCTAAGTGCTTTCTATCTAACATTCGCACGCATTCACACTCTGATGAATACATCGGGAGCAACTCAGGGCTTGTTATCTTGCCCAAGGATCCAAGGAACCGGCCAGGAATCAAACTACCAATCCTCCACATAGTAGATGACCTGCTCAGCCTCCTGAGCCACAGCCTCCCCTGAACAAATGCAATTTGTTCTAATAAATACTCAGGGTGCATAATTAAATAAAGATCAAATCCATCTAATATTTGTTGAGACAAAGTCTGAGGGTCACCAAAGGTGTTACCTGCAGTCTGTGCAGAATCGGAAATCCATTTAATAGTTGCAGAGATGCAATCTGAATGAAAGGCTAAAATGTTTGATGTGATTGGCAGGTCTGCTGGAAAGATCAGTGTTATCCTTCCGTCTGAGCACGAGGGTGCTTCCCTCGATGCACAGATGTCAGCCCATGCATAGTAATTATGTTAAAATGCCCAAACATATTCATTGTCACTCTTACCACCTACACCACCACGTGAGTGTGCAGACAAAGTCAAGTAGGCTTCCACCCTGTGTTAGTTAGCTTCTGATTGTTGTGAATTGCAATGCATGCTGCTGCTGTGGAAACAGAGGGCTCAGTGTTAACTAGAGACCTCTGGGATCTTCATCCGATTGTGTGGTTTGGGGCGAAGTGGCATCGAGTTAGCCTGGTATGTGTGAGTTGAGTGCAAATAGAGATATTGGCTCCTGCAGTCAACAGCCCACTCTTCTGGTGGGAGTCTTATTGATCCGTCTGAGTCTCGGTTCAGCGTCGCCTTCCGTGCGGCGGAGGGAATACTGAATAAATTCTCTACAATATTATTGTGAGGAAGAGACTTTATTTGCATGAATTTGGATTGTTGGGCTTAATTTAAAACAAACACATGCAATAACGCCCACTGGATTTTCATAACACTAAAAATAAGGCTGTGCACAGTATCAGGCCACGCTACCTTCCTTTAGCTTCCTGTTACCTGAGGTATGACGGCAACAGTAAAAACGTCAGTGTCTTGAGGAGTCTACACATATAAAAATTTGATTTGCTCGCTTTGTTGACTCGTGTGTTATAATGGTATTCTATTTTTAGCATGCTATTTTTATACCCTGCTTACTTTCTTTTGCTCTGACTAGCTGTCCTGCTTCTTCACACATCTTGAATCTCATTTCTGATTATTGTGTTTCTTTTTTTCTGGTTTCAATACCCTACACCAGCACCCGGCAGGCCTGTTTGTCAGAGAGATAACAGGATGTTTTTGTTTGTTTGTTTCACATCCAATAACCTCTTTCTTTGGACTGCGGGGAGAAAGAACAGCAGGTTTTAAAGTATTCATGAATACGTGATTTGCATCTCGTGGACCCCGGTGTGTATTACGTTGTTCATGTGCCGTCTCCTTGAAAAATGGTGAAAGACACATCATGGATACGGTGTGATCAGTAAGTTCCATGAAGAGGCAAAAATAGAGCTCCGCCTGATTTAATTTTGGCCAGTACCCAGTTTTTTCTATTGTTCTTGTGTCTCTGCAATGCCGGCTCTTTTGCAGTGTTGATTCTTAAATCCATCCATCCATTCATTCATTTTCTTCCATTTATCCAATTCAGGGTCACAGGGGGGCTGGAGCCTATCCCAGCTGCCACAGGGCGAGAGGCAGGGGACACCCTAGGCAGGTCACCAGTCGGTTGCAGGGCTAACAGAGAAACAGAAAACCATTTGTTCTCACATTCACGCCTACAGAATCACAAGTTAACCTAACCGCACAAACTGCATGTCTCTGGACTGTGGGAGGAAGCCGGAGTACCCAGAGAGAAGCCAAAAAAGACATGAGGAGAACATCCAAACGCCACACAAAGGCTCTGGCCAGATGTAGAAGTTCCATAGAACCACTCCAGGAAAAAAGACTGTTACCCAGAAATATGCAAACACACAAGGAAAATGTAACCGACCACATTTACCTGTAATCTGAGCAAAATGGACAAGCCCCCAGTTTTGTTACTCCTTGGTCTGGATGACAGAAAACCCGACCATAATGCAGAAGTAACTCAGACCTTGCCCACTTCCAAGGAAGGACCAGTGCCACAGAAGCACTGTAGTGTATAAGCATTTTTTTATATATTATTTTTACGTAGAAAAAATATGATTGACAATTTACCGTGGTGGAGGGAGGGTTCGTGAGGGAGAGTGCCTGGTGGCTGTGCCTTAGCCCGAAGAGGAGACATGAGCCTGACTTCCTGTAGG